>VWYK01076358.1:224-13000 GCA_013399775.1 Semnornis frantzii
ATCCTTTCACTCACCCTCAAGGAAATGTTAAAAGAAACATGCAAGAGGATTGTTTGACCTAATTATATAATATGAGCAAATCTCTGAATAACAGCTGCAGCATAAAGAGGGCATTAATGTTAACTCTTCAGCATGGGCATCAATGTCTGATGATTATCGTTCATCAAAACCACTTTGTTGCACATGTGAAACCCTGTTGCTAAGGGGACCTGAAAACTATTTAAAGCAGAAAGTAGCAGACATCTTTTTGCATGCTCATTGTTATGATGTTTCTGTAATCCTATTAAGTTTAATCCAAAAATTTATGACAAGAAGTATCACCTAAGTTGAGTAAGGTGTACACTGTCTTGCACATGACAGAAGAACAATACAGAGGAAACAGCAGACACATCTACATTCAGAATAAACCACTGGTTTCTATATGGCCTAGTGTTGAAATAGGTGCATTTATTCTATATGTCTGTCTTCAAATTATTTTAAACACTATTGCTGATGAAGACCTACCAAACACCTGTATGGTGCATGTCTGCTGCTTTTCACATCCTGGTCAATATAGCATCATAGAATTATTTTGGTTGGAGAAGACCTCTAAGACCATCAAGTCCAACCATCAACCTAAAAATATTAGAAGTATGAGATAGAACATTAGCTAACCTGTCCAATTTTGTAGAGTTTACCTGCTGATGACAAAGGAAAAACCTAAAGGAACAATCAAAACTGTAGGAAATTATCGTCCCACACAAATACGTGTCAGGAGCTTCACAGTTACACTTCTCTGTCTTATAAGATATTGTCCGCACAAGTCAAGATAAGACAGTTGAAAGAATCTGCCTGGCTTTAATCTTATTTCTTAAAATGGTGTGGGTTTTTTTACTTTCTGGTGTCAGTCTGATGTCTGTCTGTAAGCACCTTTAAAGCACTAGGTCTCAGTAATTTATTTTTGCAGACAGGGAGCTGAGCTGTAACTTCAGGTATAGTCTCTCAGCATAGTCTTACAGTCCTCTTGCTATTTGCCTTAATTTGAAACACTCCACAGAGGCAGCACCCAAAACAGCAGAGTCTCATTTAAGGTGAACATTTCAGGAGGCTTCTGTTGGAACTGTGTTAATAATAATCCAATAAATTAATTCTCGTATCTTCATAATTCTCCTGTGTGATGCCAGACCATACATAATGTTGCTTTCCTTGAATTACACAGGTAACACCAGCACACAGCACAAATTCAGAGTTCAGGTGAAAGGCAAGACTTCAGGAAGTAGGCCAATATCTCCTAGGAATATCAAGGAGCCACTAGGATGACAAAGTTTTAATTAAGGGAGGTGTAAAAGCTTGTTGAGACAGTCCTGAAGTGTGAGGCTGGTACTGTAACTGTGGGTGTGTGTCTGTGCAATGTTCTTAACACACAATGTTTCAGCAATTTCCTTTGCAGGACATATTATTGAATCTGGAGTCAGGTTACAGTCTCGGAATATGAATTACCTTGCACTAATCCTGTCAATACCAAACACACAGAGGTGTTTTTGCAGAATAACAGATCTCTTTACAGCCTAAACTGAAACTGTCCTTTGCTTTCCAGTATTTATCACTTCAGTGTTTGATTACAGCCAAAAGCAGGAATTGAGCAGGAGACGAATGTTATCTGGTAACAAACAACTATGGTGGATTTTCTAATGGTGCTGCTAATAACTCATTAATTACAAATGAAACCCTGCAATGAAACAACCACTGTCTGACAGCATAAGTATGAGATCTGCCTCTGCTGAGAGCAAGAACCTCTTCCTGCACTCTTCTTGAATGTCACACAGCCCAAGTGGTGTCTGCCAGCACTGTCCATTTTGATGACCACAGCTGCTGTTAATATACCTATCACACTTCTAGGAGCCCTTACCATTCTGAGGCATGGAGTGAAAATCATCTGTAGCACAAGAAACTTGGTACATCAGACCAGGCAGAGATACTTTTGGCTATCCAGGATCACATCAAGGATAGCTACCCTCAGATGCCATCACGTTTTGAGTCCTAAACCCTCTTTGCCCCACTGAAGCTAGCAAGTGATTTTGGCATTGTGAAAACAAAGGTAAAGCAATTTCATCTAGTGCACAGTGGCTGCTATGACCTTGATGAAGAAATAAGAATAGGATTCTGAGAGCTGTGATTTGCTCCCTCTCCTCTTCTCCATGAGAGCACGGGACTCGCTCATGTTGGTGCCCAGGTCCCCACAAATCCCAGTCCATAGCAGAACTTTTGACACAGCCAGGCAAGGCTTTGCAAGGCAATAACTCACATTTTAAATTTTGTTCCTCTGCCATGTTTTTCTATTCCTTGGCAATTCTCTATTACTTGCTACGTGTTGCTCTAGCAGTCTCCTAGCCTGCGTCTGTTGGTTAGTTTCTCTAAATTACCTTAGCTATGACTTTGTTCAGAAGCAGCTGAGCATAATGAAATCGTATCCCATGAAAGTATCTTAGTCTGTAAATCTGTATCGAGTTTTTAGGATTTATTTTATGTTATCTTTACACTGCAGACCAAGTAGTAATTTTAATACATGAGCGAACACACAGATTCAACACACCAAAGGAGGAAAAATTCTGACATACAGGCAAAAGACAATTAATGGTTTTGCCTCTAAGGCATGGCCGTGCCATAAGATTTTGAAATTTATCTTGTAACTGGACACTGCTGCTTTTTCACCTTGTTGCTTGCTCCTTCTCACACTGAAGACACAGTACTTTACTATAAAGAGATTCAGAGTTTGCCCTAGAAAAAACAAAAAACATTTTTACTGTGGGGAAAAAGAGCCAAGATATATATTTAGCAACTCCTTTCTCACTTTAGTAAAACAGAGCGACTACCTTCAAAGTACCAAAATGAATCCTTCTTGATATGCTTTAAATATTTATCCATTCACCTCCCATTTTAAAATACAGCCTTCTGGCTCTGAGCTATGAAACGCTTAAAAGGATGAAGTCCACCCTCACCTACCAGTTCTCTTGAGATAATCGCTGTTTCAATCCTACTGGGGAAGATAACACTGTCTGCAGTCTTGAGTGGACTAAGATTCAGACTCTGTAATGTGCAACTTTCCTCCTTCTTCAAGTTACGGTATTTTATCGACTTTCAGTGGCAGCCAGATGAAGAGGCTGAACGCCTGTATATCTCATTTCAGGCTAAATCCAAGAATGTATAGCGAGTGAAGGCCTAATACATTAATAAATAATAGCTGTGCAGGGAATGTAGGAATTCAACACCTTTTGCAACTGCTTGCAAGGTTAACAGAAGTGTCACCAGGCAGCCCACAATGAGCTACTCAGTCTGTCAGTCTGGAGGACCAAGGGCACAGCGTAGCTGTGATGAAATGAATAGTGTTCCCTGATGACAGAAATTCATCCTTTGTTAATAAAATTTTATGGCTGAAATGGGTGATTTAAAGGCATTTTTGATGCCCTGTGCTTCTCTCAGGGAGGCACCAGAAGTGTGGTAATGGTAAGCCAGCAGGAGCCAAGTAAATGTCAAAGTGAAATCCTTTGAAGCTGTCGCTTGCAGTGATGGATAGGATCCAAGAGGTGATGCAGCTGGACCTGACTTGGCTCTTTCAGACAGTACAGGGTGATACGTGATACTTGGCAAAACCAAGAGTCCCCAAACCCGACAACCCAAAATAAATTGTAACTGTGCTCAAAATCCATTCCTAAAACTGCAAAGGCCAAGAGATTTAAAATGCAGGCATTCGTTTCCCAGTCTCACCTCTATTATTTGGTTCAGCCATCTGTTGCTCCCCCGTTTACCTCAGGGAGAGTTCAGCTCTCTAGAGCCATGGCAGCTGTCTATGTTTGGTGCAGCTCTGCTTTGGTCTGCTGGGAGGCACCGCAGCCAAGAGGACACGCTGCCTCAGGACAGCCTATGAGAAGAGGCTGAGGTTGCCCAGTGCTGGACACAGCTGGTCTCAGGACAGTTCCAGCAAACCCACCACAGGACACAACTGGTCTCAGGACAGTTCCAGCAAACCCACAACAGGACACAGCTGAGCCCCTCATCCAAGCTGGGGACACCAGTGGGAAAACAGGTTTGAGAAAGGGCCAAAGGTGATACAGGCCAAGGAGGGAACAACAGCAGACAGACCAGAGACAGAAGGAGGGCAGAAGGTGCTGCAGGCCCAGAGCAGGGGTCCCTTGCAGCCCTAGAGAGACCCCACTGGAGCAAACACCCACCCTGCAGCCCGGGAAGAGCCCCAGGCTGCAGCAGGGGCACACTGCCTGCAGCACCTGGGGCTGTGGAAAGCCCAGGACAGAGCGGGTTTTCCCTGAAGGGCTGCAACCTGGGGAAGAGCTGGTGCTGAAACAGGGAGAGCTGTAAGGAGAGAGGAGCGGTCAGAGGGACTGTGATGAACTGACCACAACCTCCATCCCTACTTCTGTGCTGCTAGTTGTGAAGGGGAAGTGCTTTCAGGGACACGTTTCCCTTTGAAAATATCAGGCAAATATCACTGGAGGATCCTATTGCCCTCAGTGGACCAAATATCAGTTTATATATTCTGGATGTTTTAACATTTTCTTTATTACTTAATCCAAATTTAATAAAATACTTGCACTTCCATTCTAGCACTTTTCTTTTGTTAGTATCTTTATATCTTTCTAGAGTTAATATTAACATCCCTTATCTATCTGAGAGTCCAGAAGGTATCTGACTCTCAGTGAACAACAATTAGTGTTGTTTACGCTCTACAGGACACTGTCTGAGATATTTTTGTGCTCATCACCTTAAAAAAATAAGAAATATTATTTCAAAGTTGTAGCTGTAACCCAATTATACCCCATGTCAGAGCAGAACAAAAGCAAATGTGATTTTAGCTTCAAGCCTGCCAGCGTTGTTCCGTGCTTCAGTGATTTTTGTATCCCTTAAGTCAGCAGTATTTAAATTTCTCTGTAAGTTATTCCTGGTAGTTTATTCATATCGTAACAGCTGGATTGTGGCATTGTGCCCTACACTGTATCAGCACAGGGTAAGCAACATGGAGCCAATGTGCCGCAGAGATAATTTACTGAATTATGGCTGACTTAGGCAGAATTTATTTTGGGATGACGCACTGAGTGGAAAACCCATGCCCAGTGCCAATCTGACAGGAGGAAGAAAGCAGCCACTGCCTAGTGTATATATGGGACAGGAACAAAATCATGGTGAGAAAAAACCCAGTAGTCTAGCCTGCCAAAATTCAGACTAGAAGTCTAAGTGAACCCTTAAGCCAAAGCAATCAATGCATCATTACATAACAAGATGCTGGGCATGTTACCGAATTATGCATACATCCACAACCCTCTACAGCTGTGAAATAACCATGTTACCTTAGAGAAGGAACTTCTCAACCATAGAATCATCAATGACTGCAGCCATAGGTTTGGCTTTGGTAATAGCTTTGGCTAGGCTGGTAATTATGGTAATGATCTTTATTGTACTGCTGTTTAACAGTGACTTCAGTGTCAGTCTCCAGGGTAATGTCTGGGTAGATCCGTTTGTAATTGCTCATAATCTAGGGAAGAGGCACAGTGACAAGTATTTTCTGGATAGACCATTGAAGAGTATTTCAAATTTTTACCATCAATATATACAAAAAACTTCCCTGTAGCCACCAAAGGAAATCTGTCCAGTGGCAGTGAAGAATTTTCTCTTCTTAGTACAGGTTCACTGCTTTAGCCTCAGTTTTCTCATCTGTGAAACAGAAACCACATTTTATCTACATTTCAGAATGAGTAAATATTTGTAGCTTCAGCAATTTAATAATAAATCTAAAAACATTAAAATGTTGTTTCTATTGTTGTTTTGTTGTTGTTACCAATATAGGGTATCTCTAAAAAACTCCTAAAAGACCATGGCAATAGCGAAATTCTCCTAAGGAAGTTGCTGGAAATGTGGAAAAAGGAATCCAACAGTGTCTATTTCCCTTTTGCACTGAACTCACAGACTGCTTACAATCATTCTCTGCATTCACCAGCCCAGTGAAATTCTCTCCATGGTACCTGTAGAAACTCTCTGGGATATTCCCAGCAGCTGAGCATATGGGCTGAGAGTTTGTGCTTCAGCTCAAGGGCACCATGCACAGAGATACGGGGCTGTGAGACTCTGCACCAGCTGTAGCAAAACATTGTGCAAGCAACTCCCCATCTGCCTGTTCTGGTGTGTATTTAGCAGCAGCAGAATGGTATCTTCTGGGTACTACTTTCCAGCTGTATTCTGACTCACTCTCTGACCCTGGACAAGTCAAGTTAACCTCTATTTGCCATTTTATGCCTGTGTTAACAGGATGTGGCATTTACCCTGCCCTTCTGGGTGTTGCAAAGCTTTAGTAATGTATAGTTGTCAACTGCTTTGGGATCTTTAGACAAAAAGTGCTAAAGGATCATTGTTAATATTTATGAGCAAGTAAAACCAATAACATAATGCTTGCAAGTTGAACACAGCCACATACACTTTGTGGGGCACAGGTTTACAGCAGTGGACTACTGGGCTTATTTCTCTGGAGACAAGCATGATTGCAACAGCGTCCTTGAATGGCTATGTCATTTGAAAAGGACTGCATTTAGCATTAGTTGTGTTTGACAAAAAAAACAACCCAAAACATGATCTTGATGCCCATGGTACCCCAAATGTTGCCCAAATTGCTGGATGAAACATCTTGCAGAGGCACCTAAAGACCTTGAACCTCATGCCCTCCAGATGTGTATGTCTGTACACATTCACAAAGCTGGCATATCCTACTATGTGATAAAATCCTAATAAGGTATCTGCAGTTGGGCTTACATATGGGTAGAGATATCCATTGTTGTGTTAGGGTCTTTTTCTGATCCATGACCCCCATGTAAGCATCCTCTGTCAAATGATGACAACTTATTGCAAAATATGCTTTTGAAGCAACTACAATTTCTCCCAATACCTGAAGTAATTTTTGTCACTCAACAGAACATTTGATTGTATTCATGTCACAGAGGATATTGAACCTGAGGTAGGCTGATGTGTTAGCGTCCAGTCTCGTGTCTGCACTACTCTTGCAAATGGCAACATCAGTGAGCACCTTGCTAGGACAGGTTGTATGGTCTGTGGTTCACTCCTAAGACAAAGACCCTTGGAAAACGTGAGTGCAGGTGATGGTCAGATGGTCTGTCTCTATCTGTTTCACAGGACAACTCTTCACTACGTAATCCCTTAGCTTTTCTCTCATCCTTTACAGCAAGTCTTTCTTTGATCTGAAACATTGTTCGTCTAATTTTTATCATGTTAATAGGAGTTCTGTTTTCACAAAATTTTGTACATAATTCAGTTCTGCTTAATGACTGAATCCATGGCCTGGAACAAGTTACTTAAAGGGATAATTTTCAGACATTTTGATTCTAGCTCCATAGAGCAAATTTCTACATGTTTGTGAGAGAACTAAGTTTCCTCAGGAGTCTTAGTAACTGAAACTGACCGAAATGAGAAAGGGATTTCTTTCAACAAATCAGTCACAGAGAGATATCTGTAAGAGTTGCTTGACTAAGCAAGGAGAAATGTGCTCCTGTTGGCATCAGGAGAATTGTCTCTCTGCCCTTCACAATGAGTTTCAGAGCTACAGCTGCTAGGTACAACTAGGTTATTTGCCTCTGTAGCCCTTCTTTACGCCTACGAACCTTCCTTAAATAGGGTAGAAACAAAGAAGATGGCAAACATCAAAACCAGGCTGTTGCAACCAGGGAAAAAAGCCCTCCAATCCATTGGGCTGAAAGATAACTCCCTGTGCTTTTTAGAGTCTAGTCACATTCTCTAATTGCTCTGGTGATTTGTACTTAATCACAGCCATTCTCCTTTGCTACCCATTCCCCTTCCCTGTCTGGCCCTGCGATGAAGTCACAGGCTAAATTTGTATTGATGACAGTCAATGACATAGTCAGTGTTTTGGTTTTCCTGCAACTGTGGCAGATCTGTATTTTTATTACAGGGTAGGGAAGGGAAAAATCTTTATTATTTTAAAGGCAGCCAACTCCTTTCCATCATGATGGATGATAAAACATGCAGAAATATATTTTTTTAGATACTCCAAACTAGAGTGGAACATTACTGAGAGACATTTCTGAATGTAGAGTATAATGAGCTTTAGAGATTTATAGGAACCCATAGTCCATTCCCCCCTCTTTTCATGACACTCCTTTTTCAATCTAATTAAGCATACAGAAAATGACATGCAACTTCAGGATGATGTAATGCATCTGTGTGATTGAGCACTGCATTGTCAAAGACCATTCAGTGTAATGTTATGCATATTTGATGGAATAATTTCCACTATTAATATTCACTGAGGATTCCTAAAATTAACTGTAATTACTGAGGGAAAGGGCCTAGATATGACTGAGCACAGCTCAAAGAAAACATCTGTTCAGTGCAGTGTGGTGGGCAAAATGAAAAGGATGATGTTAGGCTGCATTAGGAAAGGGCAATGTAACAAAATATGAAAAGAGGCAACTGGAAAAGAGAGATGAAATAATGAATGGCTTCAAATTAAAATTTAGATACAAATTCTACTACTGACCCCTGGAAATGGGAAAGCTGCAGGATATTCACCCACAGTTACCTGCCTCTTTAAGGATGAGACTACAGAAATACTAAAGTGAGACAAATCTGTATTTTTATCCCAGAAAAGTATGACTTATGATAGGAAGGTTATCTTATGAACAAAGTCATGTGTCACTATATAATTGTACTGAAAATCAGAGTCCTAAAAACATCTCACACAAAGGAGGAGTGTGAGGAACTGCAGCAGGGTCCTTCATTTATTACAAGGAGTCACACAGAAACATTGATTCATTACCAGACAAGGTCAAAACATGGCATAGAAAAGCTTTTTGTTTGTCTCCTGCAAGCTTGCAAAGATCTTGCTGATTTAATTAATGTTTCAAAGTTTGACATCTCCAATGAAACAGTTTTTCAAGTGAATAAATGCTAAAAAAGAGTTCTAAAAAGCACTTATTTAACTAAGTCATATTTTCAGTTATTGTTGCTGTTCTCTTTCTATCATTAAGGAGCAGGACTCCTCATCAACTGTGATCAATCAGTAGCCAGGAAGAATGCAGCTTGCTCATTCTGCTATATTACCGCGAACCTCATAATAGACAGCTTGCTTTAAACTATGTTCCCAAACTATGCTGTAATCTTGGTACATTTCATTCCCTATGTACTTCCATTTTGGAGATGACAGATCAGATTCATGTGTGTGGAGAGTGCCTACATATCCTTTGGTTGAGAACTGAATTCTAATATGTTTACTTCTCAGCTGATGTCATACACCCTATAGGTCGACTTATGGCGTAAAATACAAATCATTATGAATAGACTAATCAGGCCATAAATGTTCAAAGCCATATGAAATGGCTATACAGTGTCATATAAGAATATATTAAGCCATTATTGTAACTACTAGCACCCAACTAGATGCACCAGTTGTACTTCATTCTAGCTTGAACCTCAGAGGGATGCAGTGTTTTGTGGAGACATAAAAGTAGCCTTTGAAGCTTTGTCTGAAACTTACACAGAGAACCTCCTTTTTTTTTCCTCTTTAGTAGCAAACCATCTGCCTTTACCTTGATGGTACTAGGATTTTCCAGTCTGAGAGGTTATGGGATTAAAACACCAGTGTGTGGTGAGGCAGATTACTGGAATGTAAAGTATCTGAGGGAAATCAATCCCTTGGGTCATCGCAGAACTGCTGTTGTGGGGCATCATATAACCCTGTGTAAAAGCACATCAGACTCCATCTCCATTGCTGTGTTTGCCCCTCCTCTGGTGATTCTAATGGGAAAGTGCCACTGAATCTCATTCAACTTGTCATAACCCTTCTTTTGTTTTTAGCCTAAAATATTCATGGGCAATATATTCACATTTGGTTCTGCCAACTCTGTCCTGTCTGTTTAATAACTGTTTCTGTCTCCTCAGTGATCACACACTGATACAGACAGACAGCACATATTTTTGCAGCCCCCACTTTGCTGAAGTTAAGCAAGCTGACTCAGTTTGTCTTTCCTCATTAGAAAATAATCTCTCTGGTTCATTATCCTGTGGCACACCTCTGAAACTGACCTAGTTTGAATTTTTTTGCTTTGAATATGGTGGTCAGAATTGTACATAGATATGGGCTGTAGCTTTCTCAGTCTTCTGTCTTCCAGAAATTTTTTAATTGACCTTGGGACTCTTTTTAAGTGGCTTAAGTCCTCTGGGAAATGAAGCTGATTTTGTGATCTGTCCTTTGTTCTGTCCCTATAAGCGGTCTGTAGATCTCCAATATAACCATACAGACTTGCAGTATTTCAGATCTTAGTATCTTAGCAATAAGCTTGCCTCTCCGGTGGCAAAAAAATTTTGATGCATCCTGTAAGTGCATTTGTATTTTCACAGTCACATTGTATTTTCTGTTTACCTCTTTCAAAGGAAGAAATTCTTACAGCTCTGTATGCTGCTGAGGCCAGACTGCCAGCTGGTTTCTGCACACATCACCTTCTCAGCATCTGACTACAGGTAACATGCTGACTATTCCACATGCACATGCTGTCACTCAGTTTGATAGATTTACTGAAAACACTCCTATGACAATCAGCATGCCAGTTTTTCAGGACTCTGGGAGAAAGAGTGTAATTTTCTACTGAGAAATCCATGTTTTCTTTGAGACTTCTTTTCATATTGGATATGGTAATTTTCTTTTTTATATATTAACTTGTAATTTTTTGGCTTGTACCCAAATAAAATTTGCTCTGTGCATTACTTCCCCTGCATTTCTGTTCTTACTCTCTCTTTATTTCTACAAAACCTTCTCTGTTTGATTTCTATTTCTTTTGCAGTGCTTAAATCTCTTGATTTTGCAATTAGCTTATGATGTCTTCACTTCCTGTAAAGACACTACTTTTCTTGCTCAATATTTTGTTCCCTTATGTCATGGTAGGCCTAGGCAAGCCAAATTGGGTTTATACCTTTCCTGGCTTGCCCAGACATATTTTTCTGCTTTCCTCCTGCTGTTTTGGGGGAGAGCAACGGCGGGAAAAGGGACAAAGGGCCTGGCGCCACTGAGTCTGGGGTCCCTTGCCTGCCCAGACCCTGTGGTAAACAGGGTGCACGGGGCAGCCTTGTGCAGGGCCCGTGTTCTTCCCGAAGAAGGGTGGAGCAGGCCTATGGTTCCACCTAATATGGGCAAATCTTGGCTAACTGCCATTTCATTGGCTGTCCAGTGTCCAAAGGGCATTGATCTCGGGCTGTATTGCATAAAAGGGAGGTCCGCAGAGAGCACGCTGCCTTTCGCCTTTTGCCTTTTGCCTTTTGCCTTTTGCCTTTCGCCTTTCGCCTTTCGCTAGCCTTTAGCCTTTGCCATTACACGGTGTGCCGTGCCCGTGCCGTGCCCGTGCCCGTGCCTGTGATACCGCCATGCCTACACGCATTTGGCCTGCACCGCCAGCGTGACTGGAAGACGTCCTGCCTATACCTGAAAGCCTTCTGCCCAGACGGAAGCCCTGGAGAGAATATCATCCAGAGAACCAGGAACAGGTCAGAGATCGTCTGCCTCCTTCCCCAGAAGCCCAGGGGAGACTCTAAAGCCGCTGACGGCTACCGACAGTAACCCCGCCTTGGGTACTGTCAGATAATAATTTTGTGGGTAAATGCCAAAGCCTCTTGTAATTATTAATAGCCTTCTGCCCTAAGCAGAAAGTTGTTCTTTATGTCCTATGCTTACCTAGTGAGCAAGCGGTATACTGACCGCAAACCCTTCTCTTCAGCTTATATCGAGTTTAATTAATGCTATATATTAATAACTATTCCAGATCCTGTTATAACCTGTACATAGTTTCCATAAAGTTGCTAAGAACCTGTTAATAATATTATTAAATGGTGATGGGGGTGATGCGAGTTCTGAATATTTAATATTAATAAACTGTTAATATTTTTATATATCGTCTCGCATTAATTAATTTACCCCATCCCTTTACACCTTACTCTTAATATATACTTAATGTGGACAGTTTAAATAGTTTTGACTTTTGGTTTTGGTTTGCCTTCCCTGCCATATTTCTTTGTTTTCTTCTGGTTCAAATTCTTCATGTCTAGTTTCACTCTTGGCTAAAGAAATATGAAGTTTACACCACATTCACAGGCTGAGGTCTCCAATCTCAATAGCTTCAGTAAGCCAGATACTCCTTTTAGAATCATAGAATATTTTCTTTGCGACAATGTGGGAACAGATCTGCTTTCATTTATTCCAAATTTAATTATTGTAACTCACTTGACTTAATAGCATTTAAAAAAGAAAATAAAAATGCTAATCCCCCTAGCCTTTAATGATGACCTCTCTGTTTACAAGCTGTTTCAACAACTATTTGGTGAAGAAATATGTCAACTACACATGCAAGATTGACTTGAACTGCTTGTTTTTAACTGCAGCTCCCCTTCGCATTTCAATGAGAGTATCAAAATCTTCTTAGTGACTTTAGGAGTTTTCACCTCTTTAATAACTTCACTGAATTCTGTGTATATAATTGAGATGGACCTACCCAAGGTGTCTCATGACACGCTGCTATGTGATGCCTCCTGTGTTATGGAAAAAGCAGGCCTAGGTCCGCAGCTGATTTACAAATGAAGGCAGCATCTCCAGCCTAGTGCAAAACTGTTATTCCAGGAGCATTACTGAGTTTGACTTCTCTTTACTTTTTCTTGACTAATTTAGATATTCATCTACTTGCAGTAAAATACCTTACCGTTGTGTGCTGCTTTGAGCTAAT
>VWYK01076359.1:0-10162 GCA_013399775.1 Semnornis frantzii
ATATATATAAAAAGTAATGGAATCTACAGAGCAGATACACCTCAGGCAGTGTCCTGGTAGTGTCTCCCAAAACTGACCTGTGAGAGGAAAAGGCTACCCACACCCCAGAGCAGATCGAATTGTGCAAGAAGTTTGATTTTTTGGGGGACAAACCTAAGCATACAAACTGCAGGTGCCCTGCCAGGGCAGGGAGGCTGTGTGCTCATCTAGCATTCACCTCAAGGTCAGCATTATTAACCTTCCCTGCCTGGGAAATGGGACATGCTTCCAGTCAGCTCCAAGCAGTGAAACCATGTTCCCAAATGCCAAATCTAAGAATAGATGAGCTGCACGTTGACAGCATCACCTTTTTATCTGATAGATGTTCATTAAGTGAAGACAGAGTAACTTGCATAAAGGGAAGCCACCTGCTGCCAACAGCAACCCTGACTCTGCCACAGACAAATGTGTTCTCAGCTACTTTATGCTAATACTGCACTTCCAGTCACACTGAGCTTGCCAAATTTTGAAAGAGCAGATTTCCCAGTGCTGCAGCACAGCCCCAGAAAGAGCTACCTCCTCCTCTGATGGGGACCTGAACACCCAGCCATGGCTATAGCTCTCGTGGAATAGCTGCATCTGCAAAAGACTCCACTCAGGATATTTGGGACAGAAATTTGGCACAGTGGCCTCTTGTCGGCTCCTCTCCACCTGCAGGTGCAGGTCCCACACTCATCTCTATTACTCCCAACAGTTTCACCACTCTGGTGCATGGGTCCTTACCAAGCTGTCCAGCACCACCTGGTCCACACTCTGACTTCAACGAGCATTTCTCCCAGCAGCAGTTGCCGAGCGTGGGGCTACAGTTCCCTCCTGCTCAAGTGTCAGGCTGTGCAGCCACATCCCCAGGGAGGGAAGAGCCGGCAGCAGCAGCCGGAGTAGTTCACCTGCCTCATAACCAGCCTGGGCATCTCCATGGCAACTCCACTGCACCTCCATGCTGCACTCCTGATGGCTCCTAAGGAACTGCTACGCTCACAAGCAGCAGTTGCAATCCAGTTCTGTCTTGGTGTGATGGTTTGGGAGTCACCTGCCCCCCCCACACGCTATGAAAATCCCCCAGACTAGACTCAGCCAGCTGGAAGTTAAGGACTGAAGCTCTATTTACAGCTTAGCACAATGTACAAGCACAGATAGACACAACAGGCAGGGACAGTTACAGAGATATACAAGTTAAAGGGAATACAGAAACACAATCCCCCTCCCAGAAATCAGAGTCCCCAGGAGGGGCTCCCAACCACTCTTCCACCTTCTTCCCACCCCTCTACCTTACCCCAGGGTCTGCCTTATGTGCAAGGTGAGTTTGGAGGATGGGCAAGGAGGGTTAGAAGCAGAGTGGTTAGTTAGGTTAGCAGAGAAGTCCAGACCAAGCCAGCAGCTAGAGAGAACGAGACTCTGTGTGCGTGTCTTATCCATGTTTGTGTCCTTGTTCTTATACATCTCAGCAAGCCTATGAGTGCAGCAGACATCACCAGTGTTTGCTTTTCACACCCTATAATCTAATTTTTTTCATTAAAATATTCCAATTAGCCTCAAACCAGCACACTTGGTCATCTCCAAGAGGGCAAGAGGATAACACAGAAGAAATTAGTAAGAGGCATCACAGCTGCTTTGAACAGTGTAATTGCCACAGCAACTCCTGTGGATTAGAATTAGCCTGTTCCTTACAACACTCAGTGTTTCTCTTGTCTCTGCTTCTGCTCTGCCTTGGCTGCTCACTGATGCCCTGCACACAAAGAGGCTGAAGGGTACCAAGCAGGATAAGCTACACTCAGATGGGCTCACTAAACCACTTCCAGGTTTCACCAGCAGGATGTGAAAGACCTTGAATGACAGCATGGAAAATCCAACATTGTTAACCTAGTGCACCTTCTGACTGTGGCATATTGGGGGAAGAAGCATCTGAAAACCTGCTGGAGAGATTTTGCAGCAAAACACTAAAGCCACCTTCATTATAAGACATATGAGGGTCCTGACCTTATCTTCTAGGTCAAAGACTCACTCCTTCTCCCAGCACCTTCAAATCTCCAACCTTCAGCTTTCTCAAAGTCCTTTGCATGTGGGTAACCAGGATGTAGTAACCTCTGAGGGATTTTGTCTTTTGGGTTAAGTGAAAAATGGTTTTTTTTTCATCACAAGCTGTTAGGCAGAGATCCTTAGAGGGCCACACAGCCGTGGGAGAGGTTTGCACTCTGACCTTGCAGACCTATAGCAGGGATACTCCTAGAATCATAGAACGCTTTGGGTCAGTAGGAACCTTTAAAGGTCACCTAGTCCAAACTCCTGCAGTAAGCAAGGACATCTTCAAACAGATCAGGTTGCTTAGAGCCACATCCAACCTGACCTTGAATGTTTCTAGGGAAGGGGCTTCTGCCACCTCCCTGGGCAACCAGGGTCAGTGTCTTAGCACTTTCAGCATGAAAAAAATATCTTCCTTATACCCAATCTGACACCAGCAGACACCTGCAGGAGCAGGTGATGACCTACCTCACTGCTGGGATGCATCCCTGCAGATCAATGGGCAAGATTTATCCACCCATCACTATTCCAGAGCCAAAAGGCATCTCTGTCTCACAGCTGACATCCTACTCACCCCCCAGGCTCTGATGCCAGGGTGGGAGCTCTCCAACTCCAGCTCCACACACCAGGAGTCCTAGGAAAGCAAATGACATCAGTTTTAGGGTTAATGTGTTTGCATTCATACTGCAAGCCCTGCTTTCACATCTATAACTCATTTTCCAACAGCTTCAAGCAAATTTCACACTGCTGGAAAAATGTCAAGGGTTTCATCTGATATGTGTGATACTTACTGATGCCACTAGGGAGAGAGATGATCATATCTGCCACTTCCCATCGTGTTTCTTGGCGAGAGTGAAAACATATCAGGAGAATTCATTTGGTTTCACTATGCTTGGTTCATGCAAATGAACACAAAGCAACTATCTAAGGAGCACAAACAAATAACTTTGCATAGAAGAGACCCAAAGAAGAGCTTATGCAACCAAAAGCTTATCTGCTTTTTCCAGTTGTATGAGATGGTCTGAGGGCTTTGCTGACAAGTCTGGTCACAGCTCCACTTTAACTGTATCAGAGAGCAGGACAAGCCTAGGACCAGCTTCCTGCAAGCCTTGTGCTTGGCATCAGATGGATTAAGAATGGAATTTAAGAGAGCAGGGGGGGAAAAAAGCAGATGGATGAAAACTGTAGTGCATCAACACTAGGATTTTCCTCCAATTAATTTATTCCTTGAAATATCATCAGCAGAAGATTCCTACAAATATGCAAGACATCCAGAGAGAGTTTTCACATCAATCACAGAATCACAGAATCTTTGGAAGGGACCTCCAGAGATCATTGAGTCCAACCCCCCCCTACGCCAAGTAGGATCACCAAGGTGATCCTATCAAGGTGATCTCAAGGTTCACTCATCCAGGTGGGGATTGAAAGTCTCCAGAGAGGGAGACTCCACAACCTCTCTGAGCAGTCTGGTCCAGTGCTCTGTCACCCTCACTGTAAAGAAGTTTCTCCTCATGCTGAGGCGAAATCTTCTCTGTTCCAGTTTGTAGCTGTTGCTTCTTGGCTTATTGCTGTGGACCACTAAAACAGATTGGCCCTAGCCACTCAGATATTTATGAAGCAGAGAAGGGAGTGCCAATCTTGTGCCACAAGACAAAGCAAGCAGAATGAAGCAAGCAGCAATATTCCTTCAGGTGTGGGATGATTTGAAAGGCAGGATTTAAAACCAAGTGGTTAAGAGACTGGAAATGAGTGGCCTGCGGAGCGGCGGTGAAGCAGGGGCCACTGTGGGGTCTTGGCGAGGAGTTGGCAGATCTGGTGGCATCATGGTTGCCTGCTTGGAGCCAGCCCACAGAGTCATGTAGAAGGGATTTGTGCCACACTAAAAGGAGCTCAGTGACCAAGGCAGCAGGGATGTGCTGTGGGCTGCAGCTGGGGCTGCTCACCCTGCACCCAGGCAGTCAGGTTTGCACTGCTCCACATCCCAGGCAGAAAGGAAAGGGTCTCGAGTTCAGCCCTTTGGTGGATCAAGTCCTTTTGTCTACCAGAAATAAAAATCCTCTGTTTTAAAGCTTGGCGTATGGTGAGCAGAGAAAAAAAAACCCCAAAACTCTCAGTATGTGAATTTTGGTGCTAACCTGACTATCTGCAGACCCCAGGCAGGGCAGAAGCCAGGGCTGGGGCTCCAGTGCCTGTAGCAGAGAGGACCACTCACGGCAAATGCCCACCCCAGCCTGGTCGCTTCCAGCACTCCTATCACTGCTGGGGACCCCTCTTGGGCTTGTGGATTAAACTCAGCTATCATTAATGCATGACATTCTGCTGATACCCAGATGTCAGTCAATATTATTGACTGCAGCCAATTTTGCACCAAGCCCATAGCTATAATTTCATTTTGCCCAACAACAACAACAAAACAAAACAAAAAAAACAAACCAAAAAGCCTGCTTCATGAAAGCAATATTCCAAAGGCTTCCTATTTGGAAAGGTTCTCAGAAAATAGGACTTGAAGTGTTTGTGGCAAGGAATATGCTTAATTAGATTCATGTCTGAGAAGTCCCCAGCTGCTCCACAGGCAAACAGAAATAACTGAGATTTCTTCCAGCTCTATGGAGACACAGAGATTGGCTTCTCTCCCTGCTGCCCCCCAGCCTGAGAGATTTGCACATCAGATTATTAGCTGGTGCAGTTTCAGACAATACAGGATGCCACACGATCTCTGAGCACACAGCAAATGTGCCAGAATTTTGTCTTGTGATTACTTCCACCCTGTTCACTTCAGCATCTGAAAAATTCTTTGCTTTGCCTTTCTTGTTTTTCTTTTTAATTTTTCTTTTCATGTGAAAGGCTTTCTGGAAGTTGGACATAATGTGCATTCATGATGAAATGAAAATAACTCACGTGCTCAGGATGGGGGAAAAAAAAATCCCTGGCTTTCAAGAAAGCTTTGTGAGCTTATTAAAAACAAGAGTGCTCACTCTGCATGTCATCCTGCCAAATGAAAAATTCCCTTCTCTCCTCTCAGACTTGTAAGCTGCTTTGTGTGCTCAAGACATCTCTTTCTAGTGTCCAGTATATTTTCATGGTTTGTCTAACTTGGAAGAAAAATATCAGCTGCCTTGTAACGACAGAAGGGGACCACTGAGCAGCCACTCCTCAGCTCCATCATCATGGGAAAGGGATGCTGGGGGCAGCCATGAGCAACAATTCCCAGGCTCAGATCCTTGGGAGCAGATCCCTGTGCCATAGGGAAGGGTCGTACCCAAACCATGCATGTGGGGAGAAGCTGAAACAGGAACCATGTTCCAAAACCACAGCTGGTCATAAACACCACAGATCAAGAAGAAGTGAACCTTGACCATTCCCCAAATCCATGTCCCTGGGGCACCATGGCAAGTTCAGCCACATGTGGAAAGACAGTTTGAGAGCTCCAGCTCCAGCCATGATTCCCAAGCACATTTCAGCAGCTCAGGCACTTTCCCCTTCTCTTTCTTGCTGCCCATCACTAGACCCATCCTTGTTTTTAGGGAGTTCCACTCCCACTCCTGGCTATTGCTTTGAGACAAAGCTGTGGTGCATGGTAGGGTTTGAAGGTAGATGTCAGTCCCAACTGCCTCTTTCTCTCCAGCATGAGCCTGCAGTGTGAGTGCAGCCCAGACAGCAACCATATGCTGCTCCTTGCCCTGCCAAAGGTGGTGGTGGAGGGTTTGAGTGCAACACGGAAATGGTCTCAAATTGCCCCAGCGGAGGTTTAGGTTGGACATGAAGAACAACTTCTTCCCCAAAGGGGTTGTCACAGGCTGGCCAAGGCTGTGTTGCAGCAAGAGCAGTGTGGGTAGCAGGGCAAGGGAGGGGATTCTGCCCCTTTGCTCTNGGAGGGACTATTGACAAGGTCTTGTAACGACAAGACAAGGGGCAATGGGTTTGAAGTGGCAGAGGGGAGATTTAGACTGGATATTAGGAGGAAGTTCTTTACAGTGAGGGTGGTGAGACACTGGCACAGGTTGTCCAGGGAGGTTGCGGAGCACAGAAGCACAGAATGTGATCTTTGATCACATTGAGGTCTTCCGTGCTCCATAGCCTCCCTGGAGGTGTTCAAGGTCAGGCTGGAGGAGGCCTTGAGTGACCTGTACTAGTGGGAGCTGTCCCTGCCTATGGCAAGGGGTTGGAACTGGATGATCTTTGAGGTCCCTTCCAACCTTACCATTCTATGAATTTGTTCTACCACTCCTTGGACATCCTCATTGTCCATTCCACTACCTGGACTAGCCTTTCCTTTGATTTCTCTGCCACCTTTTGGACTTACCCATAGCCACCCCAACACCCAACCTAGCCCAGGAAGAGGTGCAGATAGGCACTGTACAGCTCACACAGTTTGAAGGAGCCCAGGTGGGCATCTCAGTACTGCAGAGTGGAGCCCTAGGCACATGGCATTCTGTAAACATATCTCTTACCATGGTTTGTCCCAAGCTGTTGGGACTGGAAACCCAGCAGGGCATAAGGAGGGGATGGAAAGGCAGCAGGGCTTTGGCAGAGGGGTTGGACTCAGTGACCTCTGGAGGTGCCTTCCAACCTCTACTGTTCTGTGACTCTGATAAGAGAGGAGCAAACACAAAGAACCCTTAGGAAAGCAAGGCTCTCAGTGCTGGAGCTGCCCATAATGGGGAGTCTCCGGGTCCCAGTGAGACATGTCTGATAAAGAACATCACCCAAAAGCCCTGCTGTGGCTGGGCTGCATCTGATGGTGAACAATACATATTGCAAGGGCTAGAGCACCCAAGCACACCTGTAGACATCACCTGCAACAGACACTGAAATTAAATGAAGGCTCTAATCAGTCTGTTTTTCAAGCATAACTTATTTGCAGAGAGAGAAAAAAAAAAAAGGCTTCCAGAGGGAGGAGTGAAATTTTCAAGCTAACTGTAAAGGATTGCACAGAGTAGCTCAGTATCACACATCACCAAGATGTCCTTCTCCACTCAAGCAGGGTCACAGACCTAAAGGTTTTCCCAGACTGGGATAATTTGTTCCCAAAGGGCAGAGTGATTCACCCAGCATGGCTGCAAAACTCTGCATTTCATCTGACTAGAGATGAGATGAGTAAGAGCAACTAAAAGGATGAATAAACAACACTTACAGAGCTTTGGAGAGCTGCTCTCAGCAGCTAGCAGTGGCATCCATTATCCCATAACTACCTGAAATGGGACCTCTTGCTCTCCTTGACACGCTACCAGCCAAGTCAGTCACTCATAGGTGGTGGCAGCTGGGTAGGTGAGTTGATAGCTGGGGACAATTCACTACTGGATCACACATGGCCAACTTGCAGATTCTCCATATGGGTTATCTGCAAGTCTCCCTATTTTGCCTGATTTCTCATTCCCACTTGTGCTCCAGGCAATTAGGGCAGTTTAAGAAGACAACCACTTTGGATTTTGAAGCTTTTTTCTCTGATCTGCTATGTTTGCTTCTTAAAATGTAACTTCAGGTGTTGTGACATCCTGGACGTTTCCTGTTTCAGCAGCAGGCTGGTAATTGTAATTGGTTTTATCACAGTGGAAATTCAAAAATCTGCTCTGAATGCCTTGCTTTGATTAGAGTTCAAAGACACTTCTGGAGCTGACAATCATCCTGACTGTAGCTTGTGAGAAGGACTCTGAATTTAGACTTACGGGAAAGGCTCCTTTCAGTGCAGGGCTGAGAATCCACTGTCTCAGGGCTTGCTGGCATTGTGAAGTGTGAGTGAGAGCCAGAGCAAATATTTCTCTGGGCTTCCACTTCCATGCTGCATGTTTTAGATTACACTTTAAGTGGATTCAGGAGAGGAAGCTGGGGGTGGCGGGAGGGAAAGACCTGAGTAGGTAAAACTAAAAGGAGGCAGTGCATGGAAAAATGGAAGGAAATGGTCAGCTAAAGGGGAAAATGATACACAGAAAGGGTGAGGAGTTGCTGGGAGGGTTGAGAGTAGATCATACAGAAAGCTCAGAGTGGACATATATAAGGATAATTTATCAAAGGGTTGCTGCTCAGCACTCAACAGTCAGGCTGTGAGTCACTAAAGGCTGGATGGAGAAAACAGGAAAAGGGGAATGAGAGACAGGAAAAGATCAAGAAGGTGCTAGGAATGTTAAAAGATGTTAAAATAGTCAAAATATCGTTCAAAATATTCAGTGCCTGGTTCCAAACAGTCAAAGGAACAACTTTTTCATGTTTGGAGAGCTCTGCAGTATGAGGAGCGTTTGAACACTGTGCCCAGGAGGGAGGATGTAGCTGGGCAGAGGCTGTGCTCAGGAGAGCTGGTGTTGGGGTGCAGCCAGCCAGAGCTCAGGGTCTGCACAACTGGCACCCACACACAGACCAAACCTGCTCTTTTCACTTTCTTCTTTTATTCTAGTATGTAGCAAACCTGGTTTCACTGCACTGGTGGGAATCCATGTTAGGCACTGAGTTACCTTGTTAATCCATGGTACAAATCGTTCTGTGGGTGATGTGTTTTCTTCCACCAGTCACAATATGCTGAGACGGCTCTGCCCTCCAAGCCATTCCCATGGCAATATGTGAAATGCAATATATATGATACAGCAGCCTGCAGCACCTGTATAGTGCTAGTGGGACACACAAGAGACATGAGAAAAAACAACAGAATTCATAGAATCACAGAATGGGCTGGGTTGGAAGGGACCTCAGAATGACATCCAGTCCTACCCCCTCTTCAGTCAGCAGGGACATCCTCAGCTAGATCAGGCTACTCAGAGCCCTGTCAAGCGTCGCTTTGAATATCTCCAGGGATGGGGACTCAACCACCTCCCTGGGCAACCTGTGCCAGTGTTCCACCACCCTCATAGTAAAGAACTTGTTCCTAACATCCCATCATCTAAATCTGCTCTTTTCTCGTCTGAAGCATGGACATCTGCAGTCAGACTCTCAGACGGGCAAGAGTGAAGGCAGCTTTGCAAAACAGCAACCAAGGGCAAGGCTGCCTCTAATTCTGGGGATAATTGTCATGGAAACTACAAGTAAAGCAGCACAAAACACAAGCAGGTATGAAAAAGGTGGCTGAAAATAGCTGCTGCAGGAATGTTTCTTTGCAAAGCTTCTAGACATTTAAAGTTGATGGAATAAACATTTTAGCAATTTTAAATGTTCTTGGAGGATGGATTTGAAAGGGCAAAATGAAGCAAAGCAGAAAATTAAGTCTCAGCCAAAACTCCAGGGGAAAAAAGTTCTGAGGGGAAACCGAATGCAAGCAAGACTTCTGCAAGCTCTGTCATGTACATACCTATGTGGTCAGATAGAAAAGCTCATGTGTGAGAGTGTGTGATTACATGTATGCTGTGGAGTGTGCTTGCACATTTAACTATATAGAGTGTGTATACATATAGAGAGAGAACTATAGAGAGTGTGCATACATATATATATAGAGAGAACTATAGAGAGTGTGCATACATATATAGAGAGAGAGAACTATAGAGAGTGTGCAGACACATATATATAGAGAGAATTATATAGAGTGGGCATACATATATATAGAGAGAATTATATAGACTGTGCATACATATATANTATATAGAGTTTGCATATATATAGAGACAGAGAACTATAGAGAGTGTGCATACATATATATAGAGAGAGAACTATAGAGAGTGTGCAGACACATATATAGAGAACTATATAGAGTTTGCATATATATAGAGACAGAGAACTATAGAGAGTGTGCATATATATATAAATTATATAGACTGTGCATACATATATATATAGAGAGAGAGAACTATAGAGAGTGTGCATACATATATATATAGAGAGAATTATATAGAGTGGGCATACATATATATAGAGAGAATTATATAGACTGTGCATACATATATAGAGAGANGAGTGTGCATACATATATATATAGAGAGAATTATATAGAGTGGGCATACATATATATAGAGAGAATTATATAGACTGTGCATACATATATAGAGAGAACTATATAGAGTGTGCATACATATACATATAGAGAGAGAAATATATAGTGTGCATACATATATATAGTGAGAGAAGTATAGTGTGCGTACATATATATATATAGGGAACTATACAGAGTCAGCATACATATATAGAG
>VWYK01076386.1:0-16472 GCA_013399775.1 Semnornis frantzii
GGGTGGTGGAACACTGAAACAAGCTGCAGAGAGGTTGTGAAGACTTTGTTCATTGAGACATTCAAGGTCAGACTTGATGGACTTCATAGCAGCCTGATCTGGTTGGGGATGTCCCTGCTGACTGCAGGGGGATTGGTCTAGATGACCTCCAGAGATCCCTTCCAATCAGTGTCTTCTATGATTCTGTGATTCTGTTTGGGTTCTTTTGAACAATATGTATTCCAGTTTGGTCTTAACACCAGATGACCCTCATGATCACCTCGTCAGAGTGATGCCTGGAGCTTCTTTAAAAGGCATCCTGTGCCCAGACTTCTTTGTGAGTGAAAGCACATTTCCATGTAGGTATCTTTGGAACACAAAGTCGATTTGCAAGGAGCTGCAGTGTCAGATGAAGCTTTTAAAAAGTTGGATGCCTTCCAGATTTTAATTTACTTGATCATTAATACTGACTTACTCCAAATATATCAATCAGTTTAAAAAACACCATGTCTCATTCCTGGTTCGGGAAAGAATCCTTAACCAGGTGAATGCTTAAGCATTTCCTTCGCTTTGGGCGAGTGTTTAAGCCTTACTGAATGGCTCAGTGTTAAGCACATTTTATGCTGAGAGAAGGTTGGAGTCAGGTTTTCAAAATACAACATCCAAACCTACTCCGAGATTAGATTCCCTGGTTTGAGATCAGATTCCTTGGGAAACCTCTACATGGTGCACAGATGCATCCCACGCCCCCCCCCCAGATCTTCACCTGAGCTATGCCAAAGCCAGAGTAAGGATTTCCAACATCCTGGTTGAGCTGGTGTTTAGACACACTGCAGCAACTGAGTAGATGTAGCTGCTTTCATTAATGCTCCTTATTATCAGCTGAAATAATATTTCCCTCTGCTGCCAGCTCTGGCACAGCATGGCATTCCCATCAGCAGGGAAACCCCTGCAATCCCTTTAACCTGGTGAGGGATGAACCTGGGTTGTTTCAGACACAGAAAGCTATAATAAAGCCATTCAGAAAATGACAGGTTACAGGGCTCTGTGATTTGAAAACTGTTTCTATTAAGTTGCCTCCACGTCTAGTGGTGGAGGGAGGGATGCTGATACTTAGGCTGGGACCCAGCCGAGCCCTAGAGCATGCTGCCGCAGGAGCAGCTAATGCCCCATCTCTCGTGATCCTTGTACTTCTGGCTGTTAATGCCATTTCTCTGTAATACATTGTAAAGTAAACACCCTTTGGGTTTTCTGCCTAAATCCACACTACAAAAGAAGGGGGGGTTTGACTTGAATTGCCCGGCTGAATCATTAGAAAATGAATGCTTTGGAGAGGAGCGGGGGAGAGAAAAAGCAACAAAACCAAACCAAACCAAACAGAAAAGAATTACAGTAGTGATCTCCCAGCTTGCCTTTGTGTCTTTTCTCTTTCAGAAATCTCTCATGTTGCTGCTCTCTGCATTTTTCTCACAGTATTGATACATGAAATAAAGCATAAATAACCTCCCTTTCTATTCTTAAGCCTTCGATCCTGGATCACTTCGAGCCTTTTGCCGATAAGAACATTTTCAGCATCCCCTGGCCTGGAGGTAGCCAACAACTGTCAATGAGCTTAGGAAAAGGTTTGAATATTTGCCCTGTCACCATCCAGGATGTGCTGTCATCCCATCAAGCGTTTCTTTAGTCTTCTTCTATGTGGATAGTGAGAGATTTTTATCCAGAGAAGAACAGTCGTGGGATGTACTCAGTACTTTGGGGTGTTGCAAGGGTATGGACCATGCTGATACAGTGCCCATGGGTTCAATATGGGGACTGCCTTGCTACTGGCAGCTTGTGCTCTGGTGATGGGCACATTTTGGTCACCAGATGCAAATTACTGCATCCAAGATCTGCACCCTTAAATACCTAATTTTACATTAGTGACACTGTCTTCTGCTCTTGCACACAAAGGTTTCTGCTTGCAGTGAGGTCACTGATAAGGGTGTAAAACTGACAGTATGCAAAAGGGGGAAAGGGCATTATTTGGTCCAAACCTATCCCACTTTTACTGCTGTCCACTCTTTTTGGCGTTTATGTGGAGCTCCCAGAGATGCTGTTAGCCCTTCCAATGAGGTGATTGCAGAGTGATTGCTTTTCAAGGTCAACAATTTCAGTTTTACCACTCCTGCTCCAAAAGGACAAAAGAACAGCAGGCAAGTAGGCAGAGATGCATAGATTAAGCAACATGATCAGCTGTTAATTAAAGTTCTTTAGGAGGAGGAAGAAATAATTTAACCCTTCCCATCACAAGATGAAACCTCTTATTAGGTACAGAGTGAATTTCTCCTCTCCCTTCCTCTTTTCTTTGTCCCCATCAAAGTGTCTTGTGTGCTCTGCTCCTCAGTTTTTATTAGAAGTGATCAGACAGAAACTTCTTTTTTCTTCCTGACCAGGTCAGTGTGTAATCAGCTCTCCTCTTCCCTTTTGGTGACAAAACAGCAAATATTATGGATTTTATGTATTTATTAAAATTCTAAATACAAATAGAAAAGACAGGCTCATTCAGAGCTCCTTCCAGAAACTCCCTTAATCAGATAGACCTTTTGTGTCCTATTATTTTGACTCCTCACTGATCCCAGCCTGAAACTGGAAGCCATCTCAGCCCCTTGGACACTGGGACCTTCAGTTCAGGAGGAAGAAGTCTGGAGACCTGCAGGTGGGAGAAAGTATTGCAGCTTGCTTTGGTGAAGTGTTGCAAACTCTCATCAGATGCCCAGCTGCTCTGACTTTCCTCCACACTGAATTCACTCCCTTCTCTTTGGATGAAGAGGTCACTTTTGTATGGCTCTTGAGGCTTATTCTTTGTTTTCCTTATTGGTGTCTTTGGATTACCTTTTGAAGGGCAAAACAAGCCACATCTCTTAGCTGGCCCCTGGTGGCAGCCTAGAAACCAGTCAAAAGGAAAGTTCTAGAACCACTGGAGAAGACAGAGAAGGGTCAGGATCTTGCTGGAACTAGAGCAGGTGAGTTGTGGAGCAGAGCAGGATAAGGAAAAGGCTGGGCTGTATTTCTTTCATTCAAAGTCCTTGAGGGAGGTGCCATGGCTGTTGGGAGTAAGTGATTCTTCCCTTCTCACTTCTGTTCTACCTTTCATCTCTAACACTCAGGGTTCTTCCATGAATCCTGACTGCTTCTGTGCAAAGCAGTTTTCATGTGTTGCACCCACAGGATCAAGCAGCAAAGGATGTTTTATTCTCCCTGTAAAGGCCCCAGAAAACCCATAGCATAGGTTGTGTACAGTGGTGCTGAGAAACCATTTCAAACCACTCTAATTTATCTGCTTGAGGAGCTCACTGTGCTCTGGTTCAGCTAGCACTGGGGCAGTAAATTCATTCTGCAAGGGTCCTGTCCAAACTTACATTGATTCTGATTTTGTTGAAAATCATCCATTAGCCAAGAATTACTACCAGTGTTAGTGGAAATGCTGTAGTGTCATTAATTGGAATTAATGGATGGGTAGTTTTTATAGGAGATTTGAAAGAAGGCAATATTCCTTTCAAAACCCATTTTATTAGAAATTTGCTTGCCAGCCATAAAAGGCAATGCCACAACAAGCCATGCCACGGTGCTTTATCCATGGCTTGATGTGTTTTTAATTAAGGAAAAGCAAAGCACTTCGAAGTGTTTTTATTAACAGAAAAAAAAATAGCCATAGAGCAGATCACTATTTATTTACTGCAATAACAGAGAACTCGGCCCAGGAGAGGCTGGGGAGGGTCACAGCAACTCTCTCCATCTTTATTTACTAGACCTTGAATATTCTCTTTCTTCTGGGTATTTGAAAGGGCTGCAGGTTAGTTTTGGTGCCACATAAATTGCTCTGTTCCTACACTTCGCAGAATCACAGAATCATAGAATGGTAAGGTTGGAAGGGACCTCATAGATCATCCAGTTCCAACCCCCTGCCATAGGCAGGGACACCTCCCACTAGNACTGGAAGGCCACTACAAGGTCTCCTCGAAGCCCTCTCCTCTCCAGGCTGCAGAGCCCCAACTCTCTCAGCCTGTCCTTGCAACAGAGCTGCTGCAGCCCTCTGAGCATCTTTGTGGCCTCCTCTGGACCCGCTCCAACACTTCCATGTCCTTCCTGTGCTGGGGGCTCCAGAACTGTACACGGGACTCCAGATGGGGTCACTTGTCAGGGGTGAAAAAAGAAAAGGATCATCTACTCTCAGCTCTTTTCTAAGGACAGGTTATAACCAAGGAGGGTTAATAGTGGGACTGTTGGAATAGCCCCAGTCCTGGCTGTGCTGACTCCAGCCCAGCTGAGAATGACCCATTTTCTGCCCTTCCCAGGGGCACATGAAACAGAAGAAGAGACAAACTGATCATGCTCCCCTGAAGTCAGAGGAGCTCTCCTGATCCTTGGTGTGTGAAGATCTTCTACCCTGCCCTTCTCATCTCGTGGGGATCATAGAATCATAGAATCATAGGATGGTAAGGTTGGAAGGGACCTCAAAGGTCATCCAGTTCCAACCCCCTGCCATAGGCAGGGCCACCTCCCCCTAGCACAGGTCACTCAAGGCCTCGTCCACCCTGGCCTTGAACACCTCCAGGGAGGATGTGGAGCACAGAATCACCCAACATGATCAAAGATCAAAGATCACGTTGGGTGGTCTGTGCTCCACAACCTCCCTGGGCAACCTGTGCCAGTGTCTCTGCACATCCTCTGCAAGGAACTTCCTTCAAACATCCAGTTTCAATCTCCCCTCTTCCAGTTTAAACCCATACATACAGGACACTGTTTTATATACCTCTTCCATGGTATTTGGAGCATATTACCAAGGCAGGATAAGACTAGTGTTCTCTTATGCTTGAGAAGGCAGAGGTAGAGTAGGTCAAAGGTCTTTCTTGAGAGCACAGAGCAGGAACTCACCAAGATTATTACCAAAAAAATCACTCTCCCACCAAGAGAATATGTGAAGATTCCCTTTAGCATTTGCTTTAACTTTTAAACAAAACTAGATATTTTTTTTTTAACCTGTTTCAGTGCTACTTGCTGTCTTCCCTTGCCTCTCTTTTCATCTGGACCTTATTGATCTGCTTACATTTCCCAGGAAAATCCTTCTACTGGCACAGCAGCAGCATCCTGTAGCTGATGCAGGTGGTAGAAATGCTCATGTGTGTTGTGTGCCCTGTATGCAAGGCTGCTTTTTCTGTCCTTTTAAATAGGAGGGGAGGGGGTAGAGGGTGTTGTGTGTTGGAAATAGGAAAGACTGAGTTGAGTGCATCAGGGTGTCACAGAAGTCACAGTAGCAGGGTTTAGGCAGAGGTAAGGACAGCCTGTATGAAGCCATATGTATATAAATGGAGAAATCACACTTTAAAGCAGTTAAAGATAGCAGCTTGCTCATCATTCAGGTGGACAGCTCATGCTCACACCTCAGCTCCCTGCCCTGTCCTGCCCTGTGTTGCTCACCTGGAGCCGTGGTCCCCAGGCTCCTGCCTGCAAGGGAAGGCTGCTGCACATCATTGTGCTGTCAGAAACCCTCTGCAGTCACGGTCAAGGACACTCCACACAGCTAAACCTGCTTGGAAATGATCTCGTTCCCTTTCTCTTCCTATATCACTCTGGTATTGCTCTCCAAACTGTCTCATTCTCTCCTAAACCTAAACACAAATGTTCCTTTTAGTAATCGGTGAGGAGCGAATAACAACCTGTCCCTTCAGCTGGTGGAAAGCTCCTGCTTGATTGCCTGTTGTTAGAAACAGAGACTGGGGGCAGTTTCTGCAAACACAGAGCTGGGAGGGGGAGGCTTCACATGCAGAAAGTGTGTGAAGGACATGCTGGCTGTCCTTGGGTGATGTGGTGAATGCAAGGTGTGAGGGGCTCAGGCAGGTATCTGCACGCAGGGGTGTCCCTGCCTGCTCCTCCACTGTGCCACCAGCCGTGACCCTTTGCACAAGAGCTGGGCAGGTTTCAGAAAGCCAAGGGGAAGCACAACAGGAATGAAATGGGGGTTGTATGATCAGAATCCTAATTAAGGGGACAATATTGGAAATATGCCATATTAGAAACGCTATTACGATTAATAGTGACAATACCACTCTGGGGAAATAGGCAAATTTACACAGTAGCTATACATAAAATTTACTTTAGCATATTCCCCTCTCTACCTTGTTTGCAGACTGTGATAACAAATTGCTTGTATACTGTACAGTGGTATTCCTTTTATATTTAAATATTTGAGCCAGCAATTCATTTCGTTGGGGAGAGAAAGGCACGCAGAGGTCTTGGAGCCTCAGAGCAAAGTGAATGCTGTGCTGTGATAAATTTAGCAGGTGAAACTACGAAAAACACACAAAAACATTCAACTCTGTGTGGGGAGGGAAGTAAACACAGTAAGGAAGAGCTTAGTTTGGGATTTCCCTAACAAGAAAGGTGAGTGATCCTGCATGTAAGACATGAGTCTGTCAATCATGGTACCACATTGGAGGAGTTATCTTTCAATTCTTGCACCTCCTTGTTGGAAAAAAAGAAAAGGGGGTAAGAGGAGTGGGAGGGTCAGTCAAGTCTTTGGATGGTATTTCTACACCTGGCTGTCAGAAGTGGCAGAAATGGTTCAGCCTAGAGAAGAGAAGGCTCCCGTGAGACTTTCTAGTGGCTTTCCAGTACCTGAAGGGGGCTACACAAAAACAGAGGAGGGACTTTTTATCAAGGTTTGTAGTGACAGGGTGAGAGGGAATGAATTTAAGATGAAGGAGGGTAGATTTAGACTGGATATTAGGAAGAAATTCTTTACCTTAAAGGTGGTGAGATGCTGAAACAGGCTGCCCAGAGAAGTTGTGAATGCCCCTTCCTTGGAGGTATTCAAGAACAGGTTGGACAAGCAGCCTGGTCTAGAATCATAGAATCATAGAATAGTAAGCTTGGAAGGGACCTCAAGGATCATCCAGTTCCAACCCCCTGCCATAGGCAGGGACACCTCCCACTAGCACAGGTCAGTCAAGGCCNTCTCAGCCTGTCCTCACAGTAGAGCTGCTGCAGCCCTCTCAGCATCTTCGTGGCCTCCTCTGGACCCACTCCAACACTTCCATGTCCTTCCTGTTCTGGGGGCTCCAGAACTGTACACAGGACTGCAGATGGGGTCCGAGGAGAGCAGAGTAAAGGGGCAGTATCCCCTCCCTCGCCCTGCTGGCCACACTACTCTCGATGCAGCCCAGGACTCTTGATGCAGCCCAGGTTGGCTGTCTGGGCTGCATGCACACAGAAGAAGATGTCCCTGCCCATGGTGGGGGAATTGAAAATAGATGATCTTTAAGGTCCCTTCCAAACCAAAGCATTCTGTGATACTGTTATTCTATGAAATAACAAAATTCTTCTATGAAATAACAAAATTATTTACTGCTGTGCTTAATCATGTCCCTGTCAGACAAAGAAGGCAACTGATTTCTTGTGTGTGGGTATGGATGCACTTGTACATAGTCAGCTAAGTTTCTATACCTCTGGAATATATGGCTTGCACATATTCCTCTCTCTCACTTTCTCCTCTCTCTCCATATGGACTCATGCACATAAAGAGAGGAAGGTGGTGTGGAGAATGACGCTGGGTCATCATTAGTATGGGATGGTTGTGGAGCTCTCTCCTTCTGTGGGTAATTAAATGCTGTTCTGTGCTCTGAGCTGGAGGAGCCAGGAGAGGTTCTCATTGACATGCACCTGGAGAGCTGGAGGGCAATGGGGAGCCCTGCTACATCCCATTCCATGTGAAGCTCCCAGGATGTGCTGAGAAGGACATTCAGCCCCATGCCAGTATGAGCTGCCAGGCTGCACTGGGGAGGATGTGGGGGAAGATTCTTAGCTTCAAGGATCCAGCTCCAGGCTGATGCTGAGGTAACCAAATTTCTTCAAATTAGTGATATTGGTTAAGAAAGAAAAGAGAAAGAAAAGCTTTGTTCTGCATGGAGAACAGCTTTTTTGAAAAGACATTGAGAAAAAGAAGTCAAAAGAGAAACCAGCATGCTGGGAAGTACTCCATAGTGCTGAAAATCAAGTGCCAGGGCTTGCCCTTGGAATTAGCCCCAGGATTTTTGTGCCATGAAACCAGCTTCATGGGTGGAGGTCTCTCACCTGGGAAGGATACAGGATGGACTCTAGATCCTCTGAGAGGACAAAAAGATTCCCTCTTCCACCTCAAGCTCCTATGGTGGTGGTGGCTCACTGCTATCATGCAGTGATGTGTACGAAGCATTCCCCAGCGCCTATGTAGTCCCACACTACTTGCCATAAATATATTGGGATGGTTGAAAACACTATTCACCCCTTTTCCTTGTTCTTCCTCACTTTAAGTGACCAGAGAATGTGACCCAGCTGCCACATGCACCAGCCCTGGGATCTCCAAAGGGAAGCACCTTCAACACTCAGCCCTGTTCCACTCCCTTCCGGCTTCAGCTCCCTAATAGGCAACAGGACTGTTTCCATATGACCTAACCAGTGGAGCAGCCCCAACAAACACAGAGGGGTCATGATTTTGCATCCAAACCCCAAGCCATTAGTCACATGAAAGATTGATTCTCCCTCTCTCTTGGGTTGTCAGGGGACATCCCCTTGCCAAAAAACCCAGATAAAAATGCAGCACTGGGTTAATTCTCCTTGGAAATGCAGGACAGAGCCTCAGCTAGGGGAAGCTGCCAGAGCTCCCTGAAGCCTACAAAGGGTTTATCATTTGGATCAGCTATAGACTGCCCCAAAGGCTTTAAAACCAACAGTTTGCAACACCACCACAATGCCTACAACTGATCATTCTCGAGACACCCACCTTCCTATTTAATAAAGCCTTTCAAGTCTCTTTGTATTTTATTCATAGGAGCTGTAAAAAATCCAAGGACCTGGTATAAAGACTCATTTATTCTCTTCTACATAGCACTATAAATTTACACTGCATTTGCAAACTAAGAGCCCATATCTTAGGGCAAACCAGAGCTCCAAAGTGAGAGTAAGAATGGCTTTCAAAAGGCCAATCTGTCCCAACTACAGATTGTGTCAAGAGCTAAAATTTACAGCTGCAAACCCTGAAAATGAAGAGGAATTAGATGTGAGGTTTAGTCTCATTGTTAAAGCTGGGTTTTTACTAGTTTCCCAAGGCAGAGCTGTTCCTGCACTCGTCCCTCTCATGCATAAATGTGCAGTGAGGGGAAATGGGGCTGAAAACGTGTAACATGGGGCAGAGACACCAAATGCCTGGGGTCATCAGGGTGAAACCCATCTTGCAATCCACCTATAATGATGACATATTGGTGTAGCTGGAGAAGTTTTGCAGTTCACATTGTAAATACACTGAGGTAGCTTAAAACACTCTTCACCACTCTTCCTCATCCTCCCTCACTTTAAGTCAGCAGTGTGTGCCAGGAGCCATGTGCACCATCAGTGGGATCTCCAAAGAAGAACACTTCTAGTACCCAGTTCTGTTCTGCTCCCTCCTGTTTCCAAGTCCCCAACAGACAAGAGGGTTGGTTCCAGCTGACCTGACCCATGGAGCCACCAATACTTCATGCAGGTCCTGTCTGCCTCTTCTTTCTACCACAGCCCTGCTGTGTCCACAGCATTCAGCAAGACTTGGACAGGTTGGAGGGTAGGGCAGGGCAAAAACTGATTAAATTCAACAAGGACAAGTGTAAAGTCTTGCACCTGGGAAAGAAGAATCCCAGTGATCAGTATAGGTTGGGGACTGACCTGTAAGGCAGTGAAGGGGAAAAAGTTTGGGGGGTCCTAGTTGATGGGAGGTTGACTATGAGCCAGCAGTGTGCTCTCGTGGCCAGAAAGGGCAATGCCATTCTGGGGTGTATTAGAGGGCTGTGGTTATTAGGGCAAGAGAGGTTCTCCTGCTCCTCTACTCTCCCCTGGTGAGGCCACATCTGGAGTACTGTGTTCAATTCTGGGCCCCCCCAGTTTGAGAGAGACACAGAACTGCTTGAGAGAGTCCAGTGCAGAGCCACAAAGATGATGAAAGGAATGGAACAGCTCTCTTACAAGAGAGACTGAGGGAGCTGGAGCTGTGCTGCTGGGAGAAGAGGAGACTGAAAGGTGACCTCAGCAATGGTTATAATGATGTAAAGGGTGAGTGCCAAGAGGCTGGAACTAGGCTCTGCTGGATGATGCCCAATGACAGGAAAAGGGGCAATAGGTGGAACCTGAGGCATAGGAAGCTTCATTTAAACATGAGGAGGAATTTTTTTTCCCTGTGAGGCTGGCAGAACACTGGAACAGGCTTCCCAGGGGGGTTGTGGAGTCTCTCTCTCTGGAGATATTCAAAACCCACCTGGATGTGTTCCTGTGTCATCTGCTCTTAGTGATCCTGCTCTGGCAGGGAGGTTGGACTGGATGAGCTTTCGAGGTCCCTTCCAGCCCTTGACATTCTCTGATTCTATGATTCCCCTGGTGTCTGTTGCTCCCTGCTCTCCCCTTCAACTCATTCAAGTGAACTGCAAAATGGCACTTTTTGGTTGTTATCAAATGGTTTCTTAGTGTCACTCTTTTCTTTCAAAGGACAGAGAGGAAAGGGTACACAGTGCGATATTTATGAGCCTGTCAAGCTGGCTGCTCTCACCAGAAAGTGCTCTCAGGTTTCCTTCCTCACTGGGGAAGATACAGAGCAAGCACCAGAGAAGGGCAACTGCATTTGTGGGGGCCGAACATCATCTGTGAGATGTCTTCCAGTTTGTAATGTGCATGGTGGCATCACACCAAGACACTCCCAGCTACCAGCCTGGTCCCAGTACAGGCAAGCTGCAAATTACAGTTGTTTGGGGTTTTGGTTTGTTTTTTTGGTTGTTTGTTTTTTGTTTGTTTGTTTGTTTGTTTTTGTTTGTTTTTGTTTGGTTGGTTGGGGTTTTTTTTGGCAGAAAGGCTTTGAGGGCATATCAAGTACCACTCCTGCCCTGAATTCAACCCTGGCATCCAACCAGTTTTCTGTGGGGCAGGAAGAGATGGGTCTCAATTTTGTCCTGGCAACTCCTGTTTCCCTGTTCCCCAGAGTGCACCACAGAAAGCCTCCCATTTCTGTTTGAAAGTAACGTCAGCTAGACTTGAGAAAACCTGAGCAGGCAACTGTGCTTCACGCACTGGTGGGAAGGTGGTACCATTTGTGTTGGGCTGTATCTCCTAACCTGGTAAGCATAGGTCCCCTTGCTATAAAGCAACACTCCTAAATCTCTTCAGAAGCAGGGAGGAACCTTGGTTTCTTCTCATCTGCATGCCAACAGTTTGCCATCTTGCTTCCCTGCAGCGAAAATGACTGAAGCAAATTCTAAACAGTGCCTCTAAACCCAAAAGCCAGATCCTCATCAGCCACACATCAATTCCTTTGACTTGAACACAGATTTGCAACTGCTGAGGAGCCTCCAAAATGAGCCAACTACAATTACAGTTGTGTTATAATGCCCCTTGGCACGTCAAATGGAGTGCTATTGACCGCCGGCAGAGACCTGAGAAACACTGATAAGAATGAACTGCAAGTCCAGTCCTGCAATGCAATTCCCCACAATCCATGATTTATGTGCCCAAATTAGCTGCCTCATCTTCAGGAGGAACTGGTCATGGGTGGCATTTCTTGGAGTGGTGTGCCAGGAAGGTGCCAATATCATAGTCTTCCAATATCTGAAGGGGGCCTACAGGAAGGTTGGGGAGGGACTATTGACAAGGGCTTCCAATGACAGGACAAGGACCCATGGGTTTAAACTGACAGAGAGGAGATTTAGACTGCATGTTAGAAGGAAGTTCTTTACAGTGAAGGTGGTGAGGCGCTGAAACAGGTTGCCCAGGGAGGTTGTGGCTGCTCCCTCCCTGGAGATGTTCAAGGCCAGGTTGGAGGAGGCCTTCAGTGACCTGTGCTAGTGGGAGGTGTCCCTGCCTATGGCAGGGTGTTGGAACTAGATGATCCTTGAGGTCCCTTCCAACCTTACTATTCTATGATTCTATATGTGCTTCTGAGCAGTATCTGATCTGCCATCGATCTTCTGGGGGGTCACAGATGTCCTCTGAAAGATTTTCTTTAAGTTCAAGGAGAGCAACATAATTTGCTGCTGTGATGGGTGTCCTGCTTGCTCCTCATCCAAGGAAAAACAGACACTCCTTTAGGGCTGTTGGTAGGAGACATCAGAGTCTCTTCCTGGCTCTTTTGACCCATCATTCACTTTCCATGTCACCAGGGGAGGTGGAAGGAGTGGAGTTTTGGAGCAGCTCTCTTGGTTTATTTGCCTAGGAGTTTGCAAGTGTGCTGGATCTCTTGTCTGGCTTCAGTGTCAGGCACATTGATCTGGCATTTCACAGGCAGGAGATCAGGAGATCACAGCCCAGGTCCATGATGAGACCTCACAGTTTCTCTCTCAGGTCAGGTTACCAACAATGTTGAGTCCTCTCAGTAGATTCTAGGTGTGGAGGAGATCTTCTGAGACAATCAAATTAACAGTTTTCTAGTTTGAATGAAGAGGATGATGGCAAGTAATCTGTGATGAGTGGTGACCTTGGATGCTGAAATTTTCTTCTCTTTTCATCCAGCACCATTTGAAATGCTTGGCCTTAGTTTACCCCTCGAGCATTTTCTTTTTCCCCTCCATTTTTAAGAAAAAGGGCAGCCAAGTCTCTGTTCTTATCAGCCAAGGAAGTAATAGCTTGTCATTTGAAAGAGGTTTATGAGCTAAGATTAGTGACCCTTTCCATACTGTACATGTGCTTAGGGGGAAAGGCAGGACTTCACATTACAGCAGTAAAAAGGCTCACATTCATTTTAACAATGCTGGCAGTTAGAGGGAAAACCCCAAAACAAATAAAAGGCATCCCAACCAGTTATTCAGCATGTCAGCATGCTGGGGAAAGTCTCTCAGAAACAAAAAGAGCAAAATTCCAAGATTTATTAACACTATCATGCTTTCCCTAAAAGGATAATGGATGTACCCAAAGTCTCTGAATCAATATTTACCCTTCTCAAGCAGGGTATTGTGAGGAAATATTCCCAAAAGCACTCACTGCTGAGATTTTGTTTTGTTGCATAACATTTCAGTCAACTGCAGAATGTTTCCAATAATGATGATAAATAAGTAGGAAGCCTACAGTGGTCTCTCCTAGAGAGGAAGTGCAGTGGATCCCCTCTGTGCTTGGTAACAAAAGCTCAGCCCCAGGTAGACTTGACCTTGTGATCTTTTAAACGCATGGCAAAGACTTTATCCACTAGATTTAGGTTAACAGCTCTGGGAATTTGCAGGTGTTAAATTAACCACAAGAGACAGCTTCCAAAGTGCAGCAGGAACACACTGAGCGTGATAAGGAATAATAATTAAAATCTGAATTAAAGGGTTGTAGAGTTTAAGGAAAAGTATGTGGTTTTGCTCACATAGAAGTGGCAATGCCAAGGAAACAGGTCTGCTGTCGTGGGATACCCTGGGGCAGTGGGTCAGGTACACCTCGTTCAACCAAGGCAGAGATCTGTTTCCCCAATAAGGTGTGAAATCTGGACACCTTGTAAAGCCCAGGGTCCTCCAGCCACTGAGCTGTTGGAGGACAGATCCCCTGGGAAGAGGACTGGGCTCCCCAATCAACAGGGATCATCCCACAGCACAATTCTGCTGCAGTCAGGCAGACCCCAAACTTTGACTGCTGCCTCCTTCCTTGGAGTCCTCACGTGGAGCAGGACCTATGCCCTGATGTCCCTTAGCAATTTACCTGTTGACCCATTGACCTGGTTTCTCCTTTCACTGAACATATGCTGCTTCATCAAATGCTGCTCTAGTTCAAGCACGAAACCTAGAGTGTATGAACCCCCTCAAATCATTATTCATTCCTTTTTCTCACCCACACAGCCGCCTTCTTTGCCAGGTGTGCCACTTCTTGCAAGCATGCTCAGCATGAGAGATGAGACATCTATATGAGTTTGGCCAAGATTGAAGCTTACAGATAGTGCCCAGTGCTATCAGCTGAGCTGTAGCTCTACATATGTAATTATTGTTTTAGCAGGTTGCTGAGTAAGCTTGGACAGAGATTTGCTTGCTTTTGGCACCTGGTCCTGTTCCTCCAAAGCCATCACACTAAGGCACTCACGAGGCTGAAGCCAGGGGCCAGAGTGGTTGTTAGCAACTCATATTATTGAGGACTGTGGGGCATAAATGCAGTCAGGGCTACAGGAGTCAAGTTCAGCATTTCTTCTGACCACAGAAGCTCAGAATCACAGACTGGTTTGGGTTGGAAGGGAGCTTTTGAGGTCATCTAATCCATCCTTCAAACAGAAGCAGAACCATCTCCCAGGGCTGTGATGGAAGCCACCCTTTGAGGTGCTTGGAAACTACACTGGACAAAACTGGGAACTGGTCAGGTGGGAGTGGTGGTTGGAGCTTTCCTGTCAGTCCCCAGTGTCCATGGTTCACATTGCCCCAGCATGCAACAGTCTCTTGTTCCTGGCAAACACTTGGCAGTGATAGTGGGAGCTGCCTGCTTAGTGGAGCCATAATTACTACATAATTTGCAACCCTAAGGTCTCTTTGATAACTCTCTCCCTTGCAGAGGGGAAAAAATAACCTGGTATTTTATTTACCCTGTCAGCATGTGGAAGTTGCCTTCCAGTGTAATTACATGGTCAGTAGCTGCGTGGCTCTCTGCTTGATGGCCTCCTGTAAACAAAGACCTATGAGTTCCACCTGGGAGGATTCAGGCATGACATAAAACTGACAAGGTTTTTAAAACCTCCTCAGTGTGTGCAATGCTGCACCCACCAAAGTGCATGCCCAGCGCTTGCCCTTTGCTTGTAGATGTACATGGAGCCTCTGTGCCATGCAAACAGCTTCTCCTTGCAACACCACCTAATATAGATGGTCTGTACCTCAAGTATTCAGCTGGCAGTCCAGCATCATCTTCAGGGCTCAGATTTAGCTCAACATCCCTATCTCTTACACACCTAGACCTATATTATAGAATCCTTTAGGTTGGAAAAGACCCTTAAGATCATCGAATCCAAAATTTTGGACTTTTATTATGCACGATTCATCTGCAGCCTCTGCCCTGGCAAGACAACAGCCTACTTAGTTTATCCTATCTGCTGGTGGAGAACAGCTCCCTGATGGCTCCCAGGAGACTTGTAGTAGAACTAGGTTGAGGAGCTGAGGTTCTAGGAGCCAAATCTAACATCCTGACCCCCAAATCCAGCCTTTTTCTCTACTGGGGTATGGCTTTTGGCAACTTCACATCCTGCTTTTTCATTCTGCTTTGCTGTACACGCAGGGAATGTGCAGTGGGTGGTGAGGGGAAGGCTGAGGGAAGCATGAGGAGCTCTCCTGTTCTGTTTATGTATATGACCTTAAAGATGATGTCCATGCATATTGTTGAATATGATGGAGAGAAGCTGACAGGGCAGTAAGCTCTGGCCACCGCCGAGCAAAAACAGAATTACATAAAAATATCGTTTGTAAAATTACTCAAATCCATTAGCTTAATTAGCATCGTTAATCAAGGCAAAACATTTGATACGCCATGTACTTTCACAAGAGATAAATGAGCCTTTGATGAAAACCCAGCAGGTTGCCCTGCTCTTGGATCTGCCAGTGGCTGCCTGGACATGGAGGTGAGGCTCAGCAGGGCACAGGGCATTCTGGCAGCTTGGTGCCAACGCCGACCTCTGAGCAGGTTTCCAGCTCAGCGAGGGATTGGCACCGTGTTGGGCCAAATCTGGCCAGGGTTTAATACTGTCAGGTCCATCTGCAAAGAGTGTAAAACTGCCTAACGGGCTGCATTCATGCAATATCATCCCCTGGTCTTGACTGGTTTTGAGACAAGGTTAGCAAGGATACAGCAAGGATGCAGCCAGGATATTAGTAATTCTTGTAGCAATTACAATAATAAATTCAAAGCCCGAGCTACATTGTCTCACTTGAGGGAGCTTCATCGAGCTCTTGCTTTTGTTTCATAGGGGAATCTCTGGGGAGAGCAGTATTGCTCTATCTGCAAGCCCTTCCAAGGAGAAACACTAGAGAGATCTTGATAGCACAGGACAGCACAAATGCAGGCAGCCCATTGCTAAGATCACTTCTCTCTTGGAGGGTACTCTCAGGCTCTCATCTTTCCTTTTCTCTCTAGCTTCACATTGCTGTGGCCAGTTCAAAGAACCGCTGATTCCTGCACAACTTTCTTCCCTCTGCATCAGGACTCGGTTGTTGCTCACTCCCTCTCCCTGTGCCGTGGTACATAATTGAATCTTCTCTTCAGCTCTTTGTAACAAGACCCAGCCACAAAAGGCTAAATGTTTTATTCCCAAGAAAAGCCTTTGAGATAAGATTCACCAGCTGTGGCAGCACGGCGCGGATCTTCGCCAGAGAAATAAATGTCCTCTCGCGCCGTGACTGTCTTCCCAGCACTTTATCTGCCATGGGCCCAAACACAGTCCTCAGCTATTTTGTATTGCTAAATATAACAAAAGAGAAGTCAGCGCTTTCTGAGGGATGCACTTCCATATAAAAAACCAAAAAAACCCAAAC
>VWYK01076401.1:0-10032 GCA_013399775.1 Semnornis frantzii
AACTACCTGAAGAGAGGCTGGAGCGAAGAGTGGGCAGCCTCTTCTCCTTGTTGGCAAGTGACGGGACTGGAGGAAATGGTTAGAAGCTGCACCAGGGGAGGTTTAGATTGGATATTAGGAAATATTTCTTCACTCAAAAGGTTATCAAAGACTGAGACAGTCTGCCGAGGGCAGGGGTAGAGTCATCATCCCTGGAGGAGTTTAAGTGGTGTGTGGACCTGGCACTTAGGGACATGGCTGTTGACCCTTCAGTGCTGGGTCAAGGATTGGACTGGATGATCTTTGAGGTCTCTTCCAACCAGATATACTCTGTGATTCTGTTTGCCTGGATTTATGCAGTCCAAAATAGGTTGAAAAAGATTACCTGAGATCTGTGAATGATGAAGATTAAGCATGCGATCACCAGAGGGACTTCCTTGTAAGACTCTTTAGTAAGTTTGCATTATTGGAAGGCTTTTTTTTCAGAGTGAAAAATGTCTTTGCAGGCTTGAAACTCAAGTAATGACTGCTTTTGTGATCATAAACTCAAGCACCAAGTTATAACAAAATTAGAGTTCAGTTGAGCCTGCTTATCACAGGCTCAGTCCAAGCAACCTCACAGCTACTTCTGACACAGTTGCTGTGCATCCAGTGTTGGGATAATAGGATTTGTTGGACTGAATGCAAACATCTTTATATTACTTTACTGTATTTTTTAAAGGCTTTCTATCTACCTATTTTAATTTCATCCAAACCATTAAGGACCAGTTAATGCATCTCTTCATGGGAAGGTTTTGTTTTCTTTTACTCTCTTACAAGATTAGAAATACTATGTTTTGTTTGCTTCCCATTTTGACAGAGCAAAGGATGTTCTCCTTAATTTCCAAGGCTTTCTGTGGTGAGTTAACACATGTAAACCACCATGTAGTTAATTGAGATGATGCTGACCTTCAGTAAAGCAGATTTTCCTAACATTATCTGGAAAATTGATGAAAAGGACTTACTTTAAAACAATACTCTGACTTGCTTGTGAATTCCTTCAGCAGTTGTCTAATAGTTTATACTAAAGGTGATATTTATATAGCACTGTCATTTTAATTTTGTTTTGTATGACTAATTAAGATCTGGGCGATGATGTTTTCTTTCATGGCATTGTTAATGTCAGGGCTAGGGCTACACCATGTGTGTAAGAGGTATGGATTCAGTTCTCAGCTCCACTATGTGTGTATTGTGCCTCTGTGGACCACTCATGCACTGTTTATTTCTCGTTTGCACCTCAAAGTGGGGAGAGTGGTAGTATTTGGCTGGTGACAGAATATTGTGGGAATGAGCTGACTTTGATGCCATCATAGAATCATAGAATGGTCCGAGCTGGATGGAACCTCCAGCCTCTACTCTGCCTTGGTGAGGCCACATCTGAAATATTGTGCTCAGTTCTGGGCCTCTCAGTTCAAGAAGGACTTTAGGAGACTGGAAGAGTCCAGTGTGGAGCCACAAAGATGATGAATGGGGTAGAACATTTCCCTTCTGAGGAAAGGCTGAGGGAGCTGGGGCTCTTTAGCTTGGAGAGGAGACTGAGGAGTGACCTTGTTCACGTTTATAAAAGTGTGAAGGGCAAGTGTCAGGTGGATGGAGCCAGGCTCTGCTCAGTGATGTCCAGTGATAGGACAAGGGGTGATGAGTGCAAGCTGAAGCAGAGAAGGTTCCACATGAACATAAAGAAAAACTTTTTCACTGTGTGTCTCCCATGTACAACATGTCTGGAGCAAAGCAGAAGTAATGAAAAATATGGTCTTGCTGCAACATTTCTTGCAGGCAGAGGAGAGGCAGGCAGACAACCAGGGTGTTGCTTGTTTGTTTGTTTCCTTGAACAGATAAAGCCATGGAAGACACTTGGCCCTTGCTGGACTGACTGGGTTAGGGAGACCTTTGTGATTTTCCCATTAACACTGGCACAGTTCAGTGGCCCACTCAGCTGATACAGCTGTTGATCTACAACAAAGGCTGCCCTCTGATCTCTTTAGAGTTGGGATGAGTTTATCTTGCTTTACAACAGCTGTGGTCACTCCCTCTCTTCTTCCTTGAATTTTGGGAACACGTAGTCTTTCCCTTCTTCCACCATAGAAGTGTGACAGCCAGTCACACAAACCTGGGACAGAGGAAGGAAATGTTTCAGGAGCAGATAATCTTCATTCAAAAGATGACATCAGGAAATAATGAGATAAAAATGCTCTTTATCTTTCAAGCTGAACTCAGTCTAAGGTACAAACACTTGTAACAGCCACACAACTGTACCAGAGGAACAACGTGAGAAAATGAGGAGTAAATAATCATTGAGATGGAGAAAGGGAGGAGAATTTAACTTCATCATAGAATCAGATGATGATCTGACTTGGAAAGGACCTCCAAAGGTCATCTAGTCCGATTCCCTCTGCAGTCAGCAGGGGCATCCTCAACTAGAGGCCATCTTGAGCCTCACCTTGAATATTTCCAGGGATAGGGCCCCAGCCACCTCCCTGGGCAACTCATTCCAGTGTTCCACTACTCTCATGGTAAAGAACCCATTCCTAACATCCAATCTAAATCTGCTCTTGTCTAGTTTGAAGCCATTGTCCCTTGTTCTGTCACTGCAGGCCTTTGTAAACGGTCTCTCTCCATTCTTCTTGCAGACCATCTTCAAGTACTTGAAGGCTGTTATTAGGTCTCCCCAGAGCCTTCTCTTCTTCAGACTGAACAAAACCCTAGCTCCCCCAGCCTGTCCTTGTAGCAACAGAAGTGTAATACCAAGAAAAAGAAAAAAAGGCAAGGTAAATATTTCTAGAAACTAATAGTGTTTCCTTGGCCAATAAATGCAGTATTAGTTGAATGTTTTCACTATCAGTGAGCAACAAGTGCCTATGGGGATAGCTTCTAGCCATGTCCCTACTGACTGCAGTTGATACTGCAGTAGCAAATTAGTACAAAGAGATGCTTTTTATAGGCATTTGTTTGCTCTTCCCTACAGTGGGATACATTCACAACTTCATTCCGTTTACCGGGATGTATTTAACTGACAAACAGAAGGTAGGGGGGGAAAAAGAAACCTGAGAGACTTTACTGAACACCAAATAAAAGGCTGCTATTTCTGCCTTTTGTTTATTCACGCTTCCCCCTCCACCCCCCACCTCATCCTCCTGCTGTGAGGTTTTGTGGAGGAACATAAAATGAAAGGAAACATAATTTTGCAGCAGTCCTTGTGCTCCTACGCTGGGGAAGCCCCCTGGGCAGCTACGGTCTGGGAAACATACAGGGAGAGAAGCCAAAGCATGCCAGCTTTTGTAGGTCTCTGACACTGCCCCTGAAGGAAGCTTTGGGACATGCTCATTATCTTGCTTCTTCTGTCTCCCTTTGGTCTCCCAGAAGAAACGTACTTATCTCTTCTGAGACAAGTCTTCCTTGCTTGTTAGAATTAGAGGACAGCTTATCTGTATTCTTGATGACCCTTTTTAATTGTCTTTGGGCAGAGTCAGAGACGTGAGCAAAGGTACTGTTGCCACTGTGACAATGAAGGACAACCACTAGTCAGGAAACTTGCCACAGCAATATGGAAAAGTCCAGTTTTAGCTACAGTTTACCTATGTCCCACAGTTTAACAGCACAACTACTGAGAGAAATGTTCAATAGTTCTGAAGTTTCTCAAGACAAGAAATTAGTAGAACTAGAAAAACCAGAAAGCTAAACTCTGAAGGTTTACTGTCATCAATGTTGTTTAGTCTTCCCGAATAAGCAGGTAAGACAATCCGTTTGTAACTGTGGTCTCATAACCAATTGCTTGAAATAGCCCAGCACAGAAAGGTGAGTGAGGGAGTGGAACATCTCCCTTCTGAGGAAAGGCTGAGGGAGCTGGGGCTCTCTAGCTTGGAGAGGAGGAGACTGAGGGGTGAACTCATTCATGTTAATAAAGGTGCAAAGGCCGAGTGTCAGGATGGATCCAGGTTCTTCTCAGATGCCCAGTGACAGGACAAGGGGCAATGGATGTGAGCTGGAGCAGAGAAGGTTCCATGTGAACATAAGGAAAACCTTTTTCACTGTGAGCGTGACAAAACACTGGAACAGGCTGCTCAGAGAGGTTGTGGAGTCTCCTTCTCTTGGAGACATTCAAAATCCTCCTGGACACATTCCTGTGTGACCTACTCTGAGCTGATCCTGCTCTGGTACGTGATCTTCCGAGCTCCCTTCCAACCCCTAATGTTATATGACTCTGCGATAAATGTTGTGTATGATCAGTATTGCAGAACTATAATGTTTTCAGGTTGAGGGGAAGATGCTCTTCTCTCACCTTTTCCCACTCTCTTGAGAGGTGTATTTTTCACCCACGAAGAACAGGAAGTTAGTTACAATGCCTTGAAGACAGAATTCAACATTTTCCTCCTAACATTCCTCAGCATCATCTAACTTCTCACACCTGAATATTGAATATCATGAATAAAAACAGCAACTGGCTGTAGTTTCTCACACATTCTGTTACCAGAAATCTACCAAAAGATGCATACTAAACTGGGTCTTCTCTTCTTCAGCAGGACCCACGCAGCAGGCAATTGTGGAATTGAGCCCCAAAATAGCTTCAGGCCAGGCAATGAAATAAAAGGCAAAAGTCAGGTATAGTGTGCATTATGTAGTGCTATTACAGGATCACAGGGCTTGGAAGGGACCTCCAGAGATCACTGAGTCCAGCCCCCATGCCAGAGCAGGACCATAGAAGCTAGCTCAGGTTGGACAGGAATGCATCCAGATGGGTCTTGAAAGTCTCTAGAGAAGGAGTCTCCATAACCTCTCTGGGAAGTCTGTTCCAGTGCTTTGTGACCCTTACAGTAAAGAAGTTCCTCCCCATGTTGAGGTGGAACTTCCTGTGTTATAGTTTATATCCATTACCTCTTGTCCTATCACAGGGGGCAAATGAGAAGAGTTTATCCCCTCCTTCTTGACACCCAGCCCTCAGATATTTATAAACCCCTCTAAGGGGATCAGCCTCTCCTCACAGGGCAGTGCTCCAGCCCCTTAATCGTCCTTGTAGCCCTCTGTTAAGACTCTTTTGAGTAGGTCCCTGTCCCTACTGAACTGTGGAGCCCAGAACTGAATGCAATATTCCAAGGATCTCATTGGCCTTCTTGGCCACAAGGGCACATTGCTGTCCCAGGATAACTTGTTGCCCACCAGGACTCCCAGGTCCTTCTCCACAGGGCTGCTTTTCAGCAAATCACCTCCAGCATGTACTGATGCAATTTATTATTCCTTTGCAGGTGCAGGACTCTGCATTTATCCTTGTTGAACCTCATTAGGTTCCTCTTTGCCCAGCTCTCAGTCTGTCCAAGTCTCACTGAATGGCTGCACAGCCTTCAGGTGCTATCAGTTAGAGTTCTTCAGTGGTAACACACTGTACTTGGGTCAGCATGGTTTCAAAATGAGTGGTTTTGATTGCTTGCCCCAAAATCAGAGTTAGAAAAGGAAAGGCACTGAGAGGTGACCAAGACTTTGAGAAGAACCAAGGTCCAAGATAGAGCTGGGGTTTCTGAATCCTAATGGAACACCATGAGTAGTAACCTCTAAGAACATGGCACAACCTGTTTAATACATCTATCTAGGTTAGACACATGCATGTCTCTGTCACAGTAGATCTTCAGCATCAGGGCTGTAGAGGGTAGCAAGAGTGTAGCAAGGCCTTTAATGGCAACTGACAAAGGCAGGTGAAAAAACATTGCAGCTGAAGGATGGCATGGCTGGATAAAGATCTGCAGAAGTTAGGAAAACCCAGACGAGACAAAATTCTTCTCTGTGAGAGAGTAAATCATTCCTCTGGATAAGGAACAGGTCCCTCATTTGTCAGGGCAGAGATTTTTTTTTTTTTTCCAAGTGGCTTCTCATGTAGAACAAATTTGATGTCAGTAGAATTTGTGAGCTGGAAAAAGAGCAAAGTGGTTATCTTTCACTTCCAGTTTGAAGGAACAGCTTTTAAAACGACTGGGGAACGTTTAAACACTCTGCATTTATTGCGGTAATAAACTTGCTTTCATTTTTAAAGCCAGGCATCACCATGTGGGAATTCTTGCACGCTTGGTGATTTTTATAGCCCTTGAAAACATCTACGTTTCCCTTCCCAGTGGATAGATGATTCATGTCACAACCGGAATACACCTAAATAGCTCTCCCATGTTTAGCATAACATCCTGTTATTACTCTGTTGTCACCGATATGACTATACCTCTGTTCCTGGGGTTTATGTGCTATGGTCTCCTGAATGACAGCACCTTTCACGGCACATTTCTACAGCTACATACTGCCAGCAGTGTGGAGCTGCCAATTCCTGGTGAAGATGAGGCTGCAGCTGCTCCGCATCCCCAGGTCAGACCAGCAGCAGAGCTGAGCATGTGTTTCCCTGAGTACGAGACACAAGTATGGATCACAATTAGACTGCATCAAGAGGAGCGTGGTCAGCAGGCCTTCCCCTTTGCTCCTGTGAGACCCCACCCCAAACACCGTGCCCAGTTCTGCTGTCCCCTTCATAAGGACACAAGGCTGTTGGAGCAAATAGAGAGGAGTCACAAAGAGGATCCAAGGGCTGGAACACCTCTGCTATGAGGATAGGCTAAGAAAGCTGGAGTTATTCAGCCTAGAGAAGCCTCCAGGGGGACATTCCAACACCTGAAGGAATCGGACGATCACAGGATGTTAGGGGTTGGAAGGGACCCAAAGAGTTCGACCCCCCCTGCCAAAACTGGACCATACAATCTAGCTCAGGTCACAGAGGAATGCATACAGATGGACTGTTAAAGTTTCCAGAGAAGGAGATTCCACAACCTCTCTGGGGAGCCTGTTCCAGTTCTCTGTGACCCTTACAGTAAATAAGTTCCCCCTCGTGTCGAGGTGGAACTTCCTGTGCTGCAGCTTATATCTATTGCTCCTTGTCCTATCATAGGGAGCAAGTGAGAAGAGCTCGTCCAATCCCATGTCCCCCACTTCCCCTTTCCCTTCCGACACCCGGCTCTCAGATATTTATAAACATTTATTAAATCCCCTCTCAGTCTTCTCTTCTCCAGACTAAAAAGGCCCAGGTCCCTCAGCCTCTCCTCATCAGGCAGTGCTCCAGTCCCCTAATCATCCTTGTAGCCCTCCACTGAATCTTCTAGAGCAGATCCCTGTCCCTCTTAAACAATCACTTTTCATAAGGGTGTCTAGTAACAGGACAAGGGGAAATGGTTTGAAGCTGAGGGAGAGTAGGTTTAGACTGGATCTTAAGAAGTTTTTCAGTCCAAGGGTGATGGGACTGTGGATGAGGCTGCCCAGAGAGGTTGCAGATATATTCTCCCTAGAGGCGTCCAAGGCCAGGTTGGATGAGCCCTTGAACAGCTGAGTCTAGTTGAGAAGCATCCCTGGACATGGCAGAGAAGTTTGTGTACTCACCGGTGACGGGTACAGGAGGACCTCCCTGTTCCTGCTGGCCACTGGCCTTCTTGGCCACCTGGCAAGAGAGTCTAACAAGATCACAGTGGTCTGGGAATCAAGGAGAATTAGTTTGTCAAAATCTTCTAAACAGAACATGTGAAATCAGCAACTGTGTAAGGTTTTAAGTCTCGCCTAACTGGAAAGAAATTCTCTGCAGAGTTGGGGTTTTAAGGATTGGTTTTAATAATAGTAATCAATTATAATAATTACTAAAAACATGACTGTTTTCCTGAGAGAGAGAGAGTATTTTTCAAAATAAAGCATTAGTTCTGCAAGAGGCTTTCCCAGATCTGGCCTGGTTTTTGCTGTTAGAGGAGAACACGTCACAGTCACAGACCCTTCACCTAAAAATTAACAGGAAGGGCTCTTCCTCCAACGACTTCATGAGGTTGGCACAAAACAGCAGGTAATCCATTTAACATACATTGCTTTGAGTCCAGCTGTTGGGTGAATTGAGCCACCTAAGTCACCTCCTCCATAAAGAGTACCTACAATTGAAAAGGGCCAAGTAAAGAACATACAGCACTTACCCACCACAGTGGGTCACTTTGACTGACTAGAAGCTGCAGCACTGAGCTCCTCCAAGACTTAACTGGATCACAAGAGAAATCATGTCTCTAAGTGCCTCCAGTTTAAGACATGGTGCAGCACTGTCAAAACCAAGCAGTTCTCATGAATACACTGACTAGTTCTATGCAGTTATTTCTGGCAGATCCTCCTCATGACTTCAGAGAAAGAGTAATCAAAAACCAGTGGCCACTGTCACTTAGTGGATTGCCTGTCCTTTGGCTTTGTTGTGTTTTCCATTAGCATGATCTATTTTACAGCCATCTTAAAATTTTAAAACATTTTTTTTAAAGCTTTGAAAATGAAAAAAAGTTTAAAAAAATTCAGCTGCAATCGGTTTCTAAAGTGTAAGAATTAAATAGTTCCTGAAAATCCAAACCTAGCTTGAAACATTTATAAATTCAGTTTAGCTAAAGGAACATGAAACAAAGTTCTTCCATGTTTGCTGGCAGAAGTTGAAAAATGAAGTTGCAGGTTTGTTAGACCTGAATTTGTTTAGTAACTGAAACTGTGAGAACAAAAAGCTGCAACAATGGGTAGAGAGCTTTCGAGTTTTACAGTGAGCTGCTGATACAGTCAAGAGGACTGAGAAGTCATGCTAATAAAGAGAGAATTGTCTGCACACTGATTGATGCACTTTGAATTCTTCACCCTCTCCCAGAGCAGTGCCTTTCTGTACAAGGTCACAGCAGAGAAAGGTCTTTTGTGATCCACAGGGGCAGTGCTAGCAAGGTCAGGCAGGAATGTCTGTGATTAGGACTACAACAAAAATGTGATTATCTGCAAGAGGAGGTAACGCTACTCCTTTATTAACAACTTTCCATTGAAAAAGTAAAAGCGATAACAAAACTTCACTCTGAACATCCTGCATCCTGTTTCTACACCAAAAGCTTCACAGAATATCCATCACCTGAACAGGGTTGCTCTTACACAAGCTGTCCATATTCACAGGACCTAGACCCCATTCAATATTCAGCAACTGTCTACTGCATCACAGAAAACATCCAGTTGGAAGACAAAGATCATCCACAGACCAACCTTTGATCCAGTTTGGGGTCAATCCTAAACCATCTCCCTAAGCACCAGGTCCACAGGCTGCTTAAACACCTTCAGGGATGGCAACTCCACCACTGCCCTGGGCAGACCATTTTTATGTTTGAGAACCTGCTCTGTGAAAAAGTATTTCCTAACATCCATCTCAAACCTCCTCTGGCACAGCTTGAAACAATTTCCTCTAGCCCTGTCACTTGCCACCAAGGAGAAATGGCTGCCCCATCCTCACGCCAACCTCCTTTCAGGTAGTTGTAGAGAGCCATGAGGTCTCCCCTCAGTCATTACTGATCATCAAAAAGAAAACCCAAACAGCTCCCGAAACAAATGTGCTGTAGCTATGGGTTGAGGTGGAAGACTNACAATTTCCTCTAGCCCTGTCACTTGCCACCAAGGAGAAATGGCTGCCCCATCCTCACGCCAACCTCCTTTCAGGTAGTTGTAGAGAGCCATGAGGTCTCCCCTCAGTCATTACTGATCATCAAAAAGAAAACCCAAACAGCTCCCGAAACAAATGTGCTGTAGCTATGGGTTGAGGTGGAAGACTAGGAGCAATCAACCCTATGAAAGCAAAAACCAAAAAGCTGTATTTTCCAAACATTTCCTACTACATACAAGAACAAATGCAGGATGTGATGTTTGCTTAGTTTTATTAATTTATTTTTTGCAGGGATCTGCAACTCGGGAGTATGCACTTTCTGGAGGTACCATGCATGCATAGCCTCTGAATGCTTTTTATACAATTTCATCATCTCTTAGTAATAAGTTCATTCACAGCATACACAAATCTAGAATGTAGACACCATATATACAGCATTAAACAAGATCGTGTCTTCTTTTCTTTTTTTAATGAAAAAAATTTAACAGGGTTTCACACAGCAGGAAATATGGATTAGATACACTGGTGCCACCATAAATAAATAAGTTCCAAGAACACTTTTTTTTTTTTTCCTTTTT
>VWYK01076448.1:6536-27030 GCA_013399775.1 Semnornis frantzii
GCTCAGAGGGCTGCAACAGCTCTGCTATAAGCACAGGCTGAGAGAGTTGTTGCACTCTTGTTCTCTCTTGGAGAAGAGAAGGCTTCCAGGACACCTTAGAGTAGCTTTCCAGGATCTGAGGGGTGCCTACAGGAAGACTGGGGAGGGACTATTGGCAAGGTCTTGCAATGACAGGACAAGGGGCAATGGTTTTGAACTGGCAGAGGGGAGATTGAAGCTGAGTGTTAGGAGGAAGTTGTTTGCAGTGAGGGTGATGAGATGCTGGCACAGGTTGCCCAGGGAGGTTGTGGCTGCTCCCTCCCTGGAGATGTTCAAGGCCAAGTTGGAGGAGACCTTGAGTGACCTGTACTAGTGGGAGGTGTCCCTGCCTCTGGCAGGGGGTTGGAACTGGCTGATCCTTGAGGTCCCTTCCAACCTTACCATTCTATGATTCTATGAAAAGTATCCTACTTCCACTGAACATCTAGTATAGCCAATGCAGAAATATGACCTTTTCCAAAAGATTTCTCCCTATGCTATCATTTAATGTTCCTTTTTTAAAATGCATAATTAGTAAATGATATTAACACTGTGATGTCCTGCACATAGAAATAGCAAGTAACTACTGTGACAAAACACTGGACATAGTGTTTTCTGTACACAGCTGTCAGAGCCAAGGAAATGTGTGGTTTACACTCTTGACTTCTGACAAAGAGTCATCTGATTTGGTTCTGATAGCAAGAGCTGCCATTTGAGCAGGCAGATCCAAAGGCTACATCCCCATCACACTGCCTCTGGTTCCCCCATTCTAGATGGATCAGGGAATTCTACACAAGAGGACATGGCAGATCCAATCCTCTCTAGTCTCAGCTGGGCTCCCAGGGATAAAAGTGCCTGTAAGGACCCCAGGCTGAGGCTGAAAGTGCATCTCTAAATGAGGCAGCTGAAAGTCACTTTGTACTCGGTAGTACTGGCTCCCTTCCCTCTGCAGCTGTTTCCTTCACTCCCTTCAGGGGGTTATATTTCCATGAGCCAATTTAAGGACAAAAGCCTTTTTAATCCAGTATCTTACCCATTCGAAGTATGGATAGTTTTTATTTTGAATAAAATATTAATATTAAGCTCTTTAGGCAGGGACTTTGTCTTCCGTCATCTCTTCAAAGTACTTAGCATGCTGCTGGCTTTACAGGTGTAAATACTCCAAAGAAGATAATACAGTTCGAATCTCAGAAATCTGCTCTGTTAGGAATGGGATCACAAAGTATATCTTACACTGTGACAGGTAGGGTTCAGGCATGAGGAGGGCTTCCCCAGAGGTTGGTGCCAAGCTTAGCCCTGGAGGAGCTTGAAACCTATTTTTGATTCAGGTTTCCTTATCATTCACCAGGCTTTTCTTGTTTTTCTTTCACCAATGAAGAAGGAACGTCTTCCATAAGGAACAAAACTAAAGTTTAGCACACAGAGCACTCGTCTGAGAAGTGGACAAGAGCTGTTTAGTCTTGCAAGGAAGAGGTATGTAGTAGTTCAAGGCAGAAAGGGAGAATGAATTCCCTAACCAGATGGAGGCAAACAGGTAAAAAGGACTTAAGAAAGAAAAACCCTTGTAAAAAAGAATATACTATTAACTGGAAAAGTAATTTAACAGAATAGTAATGTTCTCATACCACTGAGCAAATCTAATACGGACTCTGCAAATCTAATAAGATCTCTGCAAAAGCAGAGAAGCTCAATCTGAAGTGCACTCTTTTGAGGCTGAGGTCAATGTCCATTAAGTACAATAGAAATACTTCATTGGCTTTGATGCAAGCTGGGTCAGGCCTCCACTAGATTTGGATCATCTGTGGCTGTTACTGTCCCTACAGAATATTCCACTCAAACTCCCCATTGCAATTAAAGTAACATTTAATTTCCACAACAAAATCAGCAAACTCTCAGTCCACTCTGCTCTTGAATGTGGGGTGCAGCAAGCACCATTGTGTTTGCCCCAGAGCTGTTTCCTGCACTAAAGAAGAACCAAACTAGCTCCCAAAAAAATCACAGGTCTGTATAGGAGACAAACATCAGACCTGTTAAATAAAGTGTTGTGGTGGCTTCAGAGTTTATCCCTCCCCCACCATTCAGCAGACTAACTCAGCCAGCTGGAAGTTAAGGAATGAAGCTATGTTTACAGCAAGACAAAATCTACAAGCATATATACACAGAGAGTGGTCAGTCACTGGAATGGGCTGCCCAGGGAGGTGGTTGAGTGACTGACTCTGGGTGTGCTTAAGAGTTGTTTGGATATATACAGATTCTTATACAGATATTTACAACTGTGTAGAATTATAGAAAAGTTAGAAGGAATACAGAACTACAAAACCCCATCCCCAACAGCAAAACTGCCCAGGAGGGCTGTCAAACTAACTCCCCTCCTTCTTTCCGCCCCTTATATCAGAAGTCTTATGAGTAGGGGTGAGATTGCCAGATAAGAAGTGAGAAGCAGAATGATTAGTTGAGGTTACATAGGTTCAGGCAGAGACAGTTAATGCAGCAGCAGCGGCAGCCAGAGACACTGACTAACTTTTGTTCCTTGTTTTTACGTTTCTCAGCAGAACCTATGAGTGATACAGACGTCACTATTATTTTCTTTTTCACAGCTAATGATCTAATTTTTCTCATTATAAGATTCCAATTAGCCTCAAAACCGCACAGGTGTAATCAATAGGCAGATCACACACAGGAACCTTGGGCTTAGCCTCTGAGTGATCCATGAATCAGCAACAAAAGATACAATCAGAAACAAAAGATAGGCTGCAATGATGAGGCCACTGAGTTGCCAGGCATTTCCCATTTCACTAATGGTCAGCTCCTTGTACTTCAGCTACTTCTTTACTGCACACATCAGCTGCAAGTCCTGTGTGCAGCTCTGGAGTCCCCAGCACAGGAAAGACATGGAACTGTTGGAGTGGGTCCAGAGGAGGCCACAAAGATGCTCAGAGGGCTGCAGCAGCTCTGCTGTGAGGACAGGCTGAGAGAGTTGGGGCTCTGCANATGTACCTGGGGAAGGTTGCCCATTCAATGGCATTTCATACGATGCAACTGCTGTGCACCCACCTATCTCAGTCTATCACTTCTTTCAGGTCTCAGCAACATTCTCGAGTGTTCTATTAACTTTTCCACCCCTGATTTCTTAAAAATCCTGGAAGTAATCTGATTCCCCTTTATCTTGCCACACTATTATCTTGCTGCATTCCTGGTGGTTTCACACAGAGATTCTGTGGAACTATGTGGTTGGGTTTTTTTCACTTAGTTCAAAATAGGCTTTGAGGAAGACAGTGTTTCCTTGAGCAATCTAAAAACAGAAATCAAAGTCTTAGTTTGTGCCTTCTGTTAATTCAGATCAGAATATGGCAGTTTAAAAGATGGGAGCATCTCTCATTTGAGAAGGGAGATTGATTCCTATTAGATCCTGCCTTTAGATTAGTCCCTTGGATGAGCCCAAGATGATCACAGAATCATAGAATCATAGAATGGTAAGGCTGGAAGGGACCTCAAGGATCATCTAGTTCCAACCTCATGCCATAGACAGGGACACCTCCCACTAGTACAGGTCACTCAAGCTCTCGTGCAGCCTGGCCTTGAACACCTCCAGAGAGGGAGTAAAAAGGAAAAAGGAGGTGTAAGGGTGTCAACTGCGTAAACATAACTGGCCAAGAGTGAGAAAAACAAAACAAAACAAAAAACCAAAAAACAAACAAAAAAAAACAAAACAAAACAAAAAAATTACAACACAATGACAACAACAACAACAAAATTTACTTTAGCTTGGGACTGAAGTAATTTTATGGATCATATATTTGCAATAGCTTGCTGTATTAATAAATTCAGAACAGAAGCTTTCAAGTATGAAGCAAGCCCCTCAGTCTATTACTTCAGAAAGTGCATTCCAAATGCTATTGATCTATTTACACAGATAAGCACCCAACAGAATTATCAGAAGCAATGCAAAGTCTCAGGAAAAGATTCAATATAAATAATCATAAATAAGTAAAGGCCCAGGAAATAGAAATGTACAATTAAAAAAATTGAAATGCTGCCTCAAAGAAGAGTTGTTTGTGTCCATTTCTGCAAAGGTAATTCTGAGAAAGGGAGTGCAAAAAAGTGGATCATTTCAGAGATGACAAGAGAATCAGAGAATCAGAGAATCAATCAGGTTGAAAGAGACCTCCAAGCTCATCCAGTCCAACCTATCACTCAGCCCTATCCAATCAAATAGATCATGGCACTAAGTGCCTCATCCAGTCCCTTCAGGGATGGTGACTCCACCACCTCCCTGAGCAGCCCATTCCAATGCCAATCACTCTCTCTGTGAAGAACTTCCTCCTATATCCAGTCTATACCTTTCCTGGCACAACTTGAGAAGAGACCAAACAAGCAGCTTCCAGCTCAAAGGAGTTGGGAAAGGGATAGAAAATGGTGGAAGTGACATTGGATTTTTATTTAATATCTATATGATTTTTTAATGACTTAGTACAGAACAAGGCCTGAGCACTGTCGTTGAAATGAGCTGAGAAGAGAGTACAGGAGCATCACAAGTACCCACAAACTTCTGTTTTCCATGTCTGGCCAGTCTAATTTAGCACCCATGTTCCACTCTGAGGTCAAGAAAACTTCTGAAATGAACCCTGTTCATTTGATTTACCGAGCCACCTTTTGTCTGCCTTGATTGCCCCTGAAGTTGCCATGGAATGGCATGGGCTGGGATGAGGTTGGGCCAGCCACTGCTGCCTGTCTTTCAAAGTACATATCAGTCAGTTCATCAGTTCAGGATCGAGGCCGATCACCACATGGTAGCTTTGGGTCATGCCTATCCTACATTGTGAGTGATGTTTCAGCCACTTCAGTCCACTACATCTCACCCTACAGAGTAGATCCCGGTTGCGAGCAGCCAAGCATTGTTTGGCCTTAGATGAGCAACAGCAAGAGCCCAGTGTTCCAAGGGCAGAAGTTCATAAGGTATGTACAATTTCATCACATCTTCTGGTGAGGATACAGGAAGAGGGCCTGCAAAAAATTACAATAGTTATCAGTTGAAAAAAAAAACAACAAACCCAAGCTGTTTTTTGCCTGGAAGGCTGAGTCCTTCAGAAGAAGTTAATTAAGTTTTTTTTCCAGCAAGATTTAAACTTTTCCTAAAATAAGGTCACAGGCTTCATTGCAGTCTCTACGCAGGAAAACAAACACCTATCTTATGCACTGTTTCTGGGAGCCACTGATGCCATTCCACATTGTTTGCACATCACAAAAATCAAGCCCCCTCATGAGCACCCCAGGAATCAAAGTGAGCAGGAGTTTGGCAGCATAGTGGACCTCAGAGTTCACTGATACAGGCACACAGACATGGCCAAAACCAAACATCTCCCGTGACTGCAGAGGCTGCAGGACAGTTGCTTTGCTGGTACAAGTCAGTGTGTCTGTGATGAATACCAAACCCAGGCAGCAAGTGCCAAAGAACAGATCCAGGCGGCGGTAAGAGAGAGCAGAGAGTGAGAAGAGACAGAAAATATCGAAGAGGTAAGGAGAGGAAGATCAGGAAGCAGCCTCAGATTATAGAGAACAATATTTAAAAGATACAGGGGAAAAGGTACTTTGACAGAAGGCAAAAGTAAATTGTGGAGCTTCTTGGCAGAAGACAATGGGAGATGGCTTGGGACTGTAATCAAATCACCTCTGAAACCTGCCATCTGCAGGATATGAGAGGGTATGTGAGGTCCCAGAGCATAGCTTAACACCCCTCACACCTTGGTGCAGGTCCAACCATACCTGCTGTTCCTCACACCCACCAACAAGCAGATAGCTGGCCCTGAACGTGGTGATCTTGGCTTTCCCTTGTCACCACTGCTCCTTAAATATTTTCCAGGCAGGAGAAGCAGAGAACAGGTCACAAGCTGCTATAATTCAGTTCTACCAAAATCAAACCAGACACCAGAATACAGAAAAGGCTGCTAAACTCCATGCTGGAGAAAGGGCAAGGCTGCCTAGATTCACACATGGGCCAAAGGACACTGACAGAAAGAGAGAGAAAGAGATTAAAGGTTTTAAAAGCATTTTGATAAAAACCAAGATATTGTCCAAAAGTCAACCAAAAGCCAAGATTTAGCCAGATCTGCTGTTATTTAACCTTCAGCACAAGATCAGGTCTCAGCCTTTCTATTCTTGGTAACAGATGATGAACGCAGTATAACAAGGTATTAATAAACATCTGCCCAGCTCTTAGATTAATATGAGGAAGCATTAATGGAGGTCTTAGCACGTTCATATTTTCTAATTATGGCAGATGACTTTATTTATAGAAATAGTAGCGAGAATGGAAATTGTCACTGACACCATGTCAATACAGGTAATGAAATCCAATCATTTAATTGCATTACATTTGGCTAAGGAGTCCTATCAATAAAAGGCCCTCCTTAGCCAGAGTGGTTCAGTGGCTGGTATGTACTTCCTGCTAGAAATCTATTAAGATTAATGCTTTTTGCAATGAATTACTAAGGAAATAAGTCATCGCTGGCATACCTGTTCCTATGCCTCTAACCCTGAGAGGGATGAGACTGTGAGGAAAGCTTTCCACCAGGAGAAGTGGAAAGCCCCTTGTCTGGCAGCCTGGTTTTAGTGCTTCTTACTCAACACCCCTTACTCCCAAGCCCTGAAGCATCCAAATAATGAAATAATTCCCAAACTGTATTTGGATTGTTGCTGGACATGGCTAAGCCAGCTCATGTATCAGCTCTGTTTCATGTGCTCCCTACCACAATAAAGTATCTCCAGTGCTTCTGAGGGAACAATATCTTGTGTACCACTGAGATAAAAGAAGAATCATTTTAAGCCTTGATATATTTATGCCTCCTGAGAGAGGGCAAAAGGCCTATAAAACTCCCACTAAAGGAGACATGACTGCTTGGATCGTTTGCAGCTTGTTAGGGAAACCCTGAAGCCAGTTTATATTGGGGGTGCTGGTGTTGGCATTAGAGAGCTGCTGGGGTTTAAGCAGACTTTGGACTGGCTGTGGCTGTTCCTCAGGGGTTTAAAATACATTTTGTAATGTTCATCTCAGACAGGCAGCAAGGGAAGTTTGGATCTTTTCTCCCAGAAGCAGAGAAAAGTAAAATAAAGCTACAGCTATGGTGGCAGGTGGTCTGCAACACACAGAGCATTGCTACTAATCTCCTTGGTTGCATGTTGAAGGAGATTTGGTTTGATGCTGAAAAGTCAACAAAGTCCTCTGGTTCTCTTATGTTCTTCCAAAACCGTGTTCCTTAATCCATTCCAATCTTCCAAAACTATCCATCTGAATTAATGAAAACAGAGCGAGGAAATGTTACTACTTCTATTAATTATGGAGGCAGGTTTGCGCAATAAACAGAATTCATATCCCTACAGTGCTGGCTAAGTACCTATAACTCAGCTGCTCCCCTCACAACTGCAACATCTTCTTCACATTATTTTACAAATTAGCAAACCTGAAATCAGCAGCTGTGTACACTGTGATGACATTTAGTTTAACTATGAGGGATCTGATCTGCTGAAGTCCACAGGAGGTCTTCCAGTGCTGCTTTCTACTGCAATTGTATTACAGCTCCCCAGATTAAGTACTGCTAGACCTGCCTCATGTTCCACAGCAGTGAAAATACAGTTGCTTAAGAAACACTCTCAGTTATTTATTGCAGCTGGTGGTACTCTTCCAAGTACTGCCAAACAAATGCTTGTGGCAATGCCGTTTCAGAGTTGAGCGGACAGGAGGGCCAGGGCATTCCTGGAGCCAACCTGACATTTCAGGTCACTTGGCTGGTTTGTATCTACTGCAGAGTACACAGTGTAAGAACCTGCACAAGGATATCTTTGCTCAGTGGCCAGTGCCTAATATTTGCATAGCCCACAGGGATTAATTTTGTACATTAAAACCTGCAGCAGCAGAATGGATGTGTTGTCTTCTAGGCAGTCCTTCCTGTCCTACTATCTTAACACCAGTCTGGGACTGATGGCAGCAATGGGTTGGGTGAGCATCTTCTGTAGTCACCTTAATGTTAGACCAACCCTGGGACTAGAAAGCCCCAGAAGCAGCATTGCTCCAGCAGCAGTGAGGGAAGCAAAAGATTTTAAGGTGGTGGCAAAACAAAAGCAAAATTTCTAGGGGCATAAAGGGAATCTGGAAAAGCATAAAGTGATGGTCATTCTTGTTCCATTCCAGCATTTCACCTTCCAGATCAAATAAACCTTGCTTTTCCTTGCATTGGAGTGAACTCCTTCACCTCTAGTCTGCTCTAGTGAGACCTCATCTTGAGTACTGTGTTCAGTTTTGGGTCCCCAGTTTAAGAGCGACAGGGATCTGCTGGAGAGAGTCCAACAGAGGGCTACAAGGATGATGAGGGGACTGGAGCACTGCCTGATGAGGAGAGGCTGAAGGACCTGGGGCTGTTTAGTCTGGAGAAAAGAAGACTGAGAGGGGGTTTAATCAACGTTTATCAATATCTGAGGGCTGGGGGTCAGGAGAGGAGGGACAGGCTCTGCTCACTTGCTCCCTGTGGCAGGACAAGGAGCAATGGACGTAAACTGCAGCACAGGAGGTTCCACCTCAACACAAGGGGGAACTTCGTTACTGTAAGGGTCACAGAGCGCTGGAACAGGCTCCCCAGAGAGGTTGTGGAGTCTCCTTCTCTGGAGACTTTCAAGGCCTGTCTGGATGTGTTCCTGTGTGACCTGAGTTAGATTGTCTGGTCCTGCTGGGAGGTTGGACTCTTTGTGTCCCTTCCAACCCCAGACATTCTGTGATCCTGTAATTCCCAGCTGGCAAGGAGCATTTGATAGCAGAGCTCTCTCCATGAGCTCAGAACTTTGCACCAGTAAACTGGTCTGGCTGGTGAGTGTTCTGGCAACTGAAATACTCCAGTAGCAACATTTTCTGACCCCAATAGTAGATCACTTCTATTGGCAATATGTTCTGATAGCAAATGACTCCACCAGAATAAAGGAGAAAAGAAAAGACACTTCCCTGGGCTGCAGCACAAAAAGTTGGTTTTCCAGGGACTTGCATATCCTCTACTCACAGGGCTGCTAGGGTTACATTTTAAGCATCTGACAGGCATTTGAGTGGAAAGGCAATAAAACAACTGACTTTGATTGAATATTGGACTTGAATTTCCATTAAGGTAAATGCTAAAAATAAATAAAAACAGTAGGAAGAAATCAAAAGGCTACCATTGGGCAATATGTTCCATATCATTTTTTTAAACCTTTACAGCTAGAGAAAATCTCTTCTCGGTTGGCGTGAAGGTCAAACTTAGTTTTTGAGCATCCTTTCAGCAGGGATTTAATTTAGATACTGAACCTCCTGCTAGTTTAAGGGGAGTATTTCTTCAATTACATCCAGCATTATTCCAGCTGTTGGGATTTTCCAAGGGACCACAGCAAACTGAAGAAATGCCTTTGCTGTGGTGCTCACAGGTTCTGTGGTGTTTCCCTACCCCTTTGTTTGCTTCTGTATTCAGCTCCTGACCTCACTGAGGTAATAAGAGAATCAAGTACCTGATCTCTTCTGAAGTACATATCAAAGAACGTTGACGTGGTAGACTTCATTGAGCTTCTACATCACCTTTAAAAGAATTTTTAAAAGCTGAGCTGTGCCACCACAGCAGCATTTCCAATAGAGGAAAGGTTATGGTGAAAGTTACATTTTAAACAGAAATGCAATCTACGTGACAGCAGCCTCTAAGAGGCCCTGGAGAAGGGCAAACATAACACTCATCTTCAAGAAGGGGAAGAAGGATGACCCTGGAAACTACAGACCAGTCAGTCTCATCTCTGTGCCTGGCAAGACCATAGAGGAGATCCTCCAGAAAGCTCTGCTAAGGCAAATGGAAAACAAAGCAGAGGTGACTGGTGGTAACCAGCAATGCCTGCACCAAGGGCAGATCATGCCTGACAAATTTAGTGGCTTTTTATGATGAAATCACAGCAACAGTGGACAAGGGCAGCTGATGGCATCTACCTGGACCTGAGTAAGGCATTTTACTCTGTCCCACATGGCATCCTGGTCACCAAACTGCAAAAACATGGACTGGATGGGTGGAGCACTGCTGGATAAGGAATGGGCTGGATGGTGGCACACAGAGAGTGGTGATCAAGGGCACAATGTCCACCTGCAGACCAGTGCCAAGTGGCATCTCTCAGGGGTCAGTGCTGGCACCAGTGCTGTTTGACATCTTTGTGACATGGGCAGAGGAATCAGTGCAGCCTCAGCAAGTCTGCAGATAGCACCAAGCTGTGTGGCACAGTCGACTTGCTAGAGGGCAGGGATACATCCAGATGGACCTGGACAGACTGCAGAGGGACCTGGACAGGCTGGAGAGGTGGGTCCAAGCCAACCTCATGAAATTCAACAAGGCCAAGCGTAAGGTCCTGCACTTGGGTACGCACAGTCCCAAGCACAACTCCAGGCTGCGTGGGGAATGGCTGAGAGCAGCCCTGAGGAAAAGGACCTGGGGGTCTGAGGTGATGAAAAGCTCAACATGAGCCTGCAGTGTGAGTGCAGCCCAGACAGCAACTGTGGGCTGGGCTGCAGCAAGAGCAGTGTGGGCAGCAGGGCAAGGGAGGGGATTCTGCCCCTTTGCTCTGCTCTCCTCAGACCCCATCTGGAGTCGACTATGCAGTTCTGGAGCCCACTATGCAGTTCTGGAGCCCCCAGCACAGGAAGGACATGGAAGTGTTGGAGCGGGTCCAGAGGAGGCCACGAAGATGCTGAGAGGGCTGCAGCAGCTCTGCTGTGAGGACAGGCTGAGAGAGTTGGGGCTCTGCAGCCTGCAGAAGAGAAGGCTGCCAGGAGACCTTAGAGTAGCCTTCCAGTATCTGAAGGGGGCCTACAGGAAGGCTGAGGAGGGACAAGGTCTTGCAATGACAGGGCAAGGGGCAATGGGTTTGAACTGGCAGAGGGGAGATTTAGACTGGATATTAGGAAGAAATTCTTTGCAGTGAGGGTGGTGAGACACTGGCACAGGTTGCCCAGGGAGGTGATGGAGCACAGAATCACCCAACGTGATCACATTGGGTGATTCTGTCTTCCACTACCTCCCTGGAGGTGTTCAAGGCCAGGTTGGACAAGGCCCTGAGTGGGAAGTGTCCCTGCCTATGGCAGGGGGTTGGAACTAGATGATCTTTGAGGTCCCTTCCAACCTTACCATTCTATGATCCTATGATTCTAATAACATTTTCTGCAATTAAATTGCTACTCTTAAATTAATGTAGAAAAAGGGCCTCTGGACACATCAGGAAGAAGACTGCCAGCTTTTATTTACCTACCACACTACATTACAGCAACAGGCACACAAGTGTTACGGTGGGGCCAACTCAGGTCACCTGCCTGCTGTTAGGTAGTAACTTAACAAGATTTCCCAAAGGCATATTTGCTTAAATTGATCTGAAATAATTGAAAAGGTTATAATGCCAGCTTTTAGTTGTGAGATAAGATCTTGAGGATATTTAGGTGCGAGAAATATTTTTGGTTACACTTACCTTAAGGTCCTGGTCAGTCACAAACTGTGCTGTAGAGCACCTTGATAATGAGGCACGCAGCCACTCTGTCCCACAGGAGGTGGAAATGGCCTTTAAGATTTCAAGGTCAGTGTGAAAACAGCTTTTCTGCATTTTGATTTGAATGTAATTCACATGATTAGTGGGGCTCAGGGATTCTTAGGAGAGACAGAGGTGGAAAGAGCTTCCATAAAAGAAGTAAAAAGGGTGAAAATTAACAGGCAATTATTACACTGCCCTAAGAAGTAGAGAATCCAGACATAACCAACATGCTCTGGTTTTCAGCATCTATCTCCTTGTTTCATTAATGGCAGCAGCAAATGCTTAGTGAAAGCCTTTTGCTCTTGGAAGGAAGGTGAGCGGAGGCTGCCCAAATGATGGACACCTTATAGAAAAAGGCTAGAGAAGGTAAGGTGGTGCAGGCTCTGTCTGGTTGTTACTGTTCAAACAAAGCCCATCTACTTGACACTCAAGGGTGGGAGCAAGCCTCTAGCACATCTTCAGTGCTTGTTTGAGTAGACAGAAGCTGCTTTCAATCATGTATCTGGCACTCGGTACGTTAGAACACAGAATTTTGTCTCAATTCTGCTAGACCCTGTTGTTCAGCACCTGCTGGGGGGCGGTTAGCCTCAGCAGCAGCATAGGCCTGCTGCCCACAGCAAAGCCTGCAGGCTACAGGGGTGATTGAGACACAGTTGGGATCTCCAGCTGGGGTGTTTCCCCAAGATGGAGATGAGATGTTCATCTGATCGTCACTTCTTGATGGTGAGGAGTTTTGTGCCTACTGTAAATAAACCACTTCCCACTTCCTGGAGACCTCTGTATTGCAAGTGCTGGTCCCCAACACACCAAGAGATGAAAGGGAATGGTGCATGACATCTCCCCTCTGCCAGTTTAAATCCATTGCCCCTTGTCCTGTCTTTGTGAGATGAAAGGGAATGGTGCATGGAGCTACCCCTTGCTTGAGAAGAGTGAAACCTTTTCTTCCTAACAAAGGGAGCAACACATGTGGACATCACAAGGACCCAAGGCATATGCTGAACACTACTATTGGGTAAGCAGTTGTGGGAGGGAAGCCACCCATCCACACCAAGGGGTCCAACGACAGACTTGTGGTCACCCCAGCAGTGGAGCAGAGGACTGAGGAGCAGAGTGGCTGCTGAAATAATGAGATCTGCAGAGTTTGGGGACCTGAGTTAAGACCTCTTCTGGATCTGCAGTCTGTCCAGGACACAAAAAAATGGACCTCTGGGGAGTGATGAGGTCAAGTGAACCCACTTGTGTAGGAAAAACTTCAGTACCAGACCTGCCACTGACTTTGCTAGGAAGGCAATTCTTGCTGCCTAATTCTGCACTTGAACTTCTGTACTGTGATGGGTATCTTCCAGGACCTACTACAAAATAACTTCCCACAAATGGCCCAGCAACCAAAATTCTATTCCTGCTTCCTGACAACGTCAGTGTGTTGCCAGCACGCAGTTTTTCTGCCACCAGTTCCTTAAGGCAGTTTTGCCCAGCACTGTTGAAAAGGAAACCATTCAGTGTGCCCTGAGGGAAATGAAGTGTGGAAGTCCCGTTATCACTGACAGAAGTTGTGCCTCTAATTCCCCATCTGCTCTTCTGAATCTTAACCTATGATATTGGCACATAAGCTTGAATGATAAATAGGGATTCCAAATAGAAAGCAATAAAATATTAGTCAGATAGGCTGGTGAAGCTTGCAAAAATGTGGTGTGGGAAGTGATGTTTTGAGAAAGGAAAGTCATAGGGCAAATCATAGCAAATCAATCATAGGGCATCTGGGTTGATGAAAAGCTCAGTACAAACCTGCAGTATGAGTGCAGCCCAGACAGCAACTGAGTGCTGGGCTGCAGCAAGAGCAGTGCGACCAGCAGGGCAAGGGAGCGGATTCCGCCCTTTTACTCTGCTCTCCTCAGACCCCATCTGGAGTCCTGTGTGCAGTTCTGAAGCCCCCAGCACAGGAAGGACATGGAAGTGCTGGAGTGGGTCCAGAGGAGGCCATGAGGGCTGCAGCAGCTCTGCTGTGAGGACAGGCTGAGAGAACTGGGACTCTGCAGCCTGCAGAAGAGAAGGCTTCCAGGACACCTTAGAGTAGCCTTCCAACATCTGAAGGGGGCCTACAGGAAGGCTGGGGAGGGACTATTGACAAGGTCTTGCAATGACAGGGCAAGGGGCAACGGGTTTGAACTGGCAGAGGGGAGATTTAGACTGGATGTTAGGAGGAAGTTGTTTTCAGTGAGGTGAGACACCAGCACAGGTTGCCCAGGGAGGTTGTGACTGCTCCCTCCCTGGAGGTGTTCAAGGCAAGGTTGGAGGAGGCCTTGAGTGACCTGTACTAGTGGGAGGTGTTCCTGCCTATGGCAAGAGGTTGGAACTGGATGATCTTTGAGGTCCCTTCCAACCTTACCATTCTATGATTCTATGAAAATAATACTGTGTTATGTTGATTGAGTGAAAATGCTAACACAGAATAGAACTAAGTAATGGATCAAAACCAGATTTATTTAGATTTTGGTCTTTATTCCACATGGGATCCTGCACAGTTCCTCCTTCTTGTTATTTGTGTTTAGCAGCCAAGTAAAATGGCACACAAGGCAAGAAATATGAGAAGAGAGTTATAATGTGATGCATAGTGTTAACTCACTGGTTTTGGAAATATCCATTTATCTTGGTTATATGAAAGCTTAGCACAAGTACTAAGCCAAGTAATCATGATTAGGGAGAGAAAAAGACATTCACCTCCCTGGAAACTCAATACTTTTCAACAGTAATAGCACTGCAGTGACATTGTTCGTAGCTGGACGCTTGCTGTAATTAATATAGATTATTGCTGTATGAGGAATGGAAGCATCTGTACCCACTTCTACCACTGCTTTCATCTCTGCACCAGTTATGGGGATACACTGGGTTTCTGTTTCATGGACATGGCCCCTGCACTGCTCAGAATGCTCTGCTGGCCTCAGAGGACTGCAAGGATTTTGTTCCCTTTGTTGGTCCAAACCTGCATAAAGGACATATGTACACTGCTCTTTTTATAGCAACTTGGCTTTTGTTCTTTCTCACTACTTTTTTTTTCCCCACTTCCAAGAAAAAATTTGATTTGTGCTAAAAATTATATTTCAAGAACACATCTATAAAGAGATTCATGAGCTCTCAAGATAGTGGTTTCTTAAGAAGGCTAAATCTGTTTCTGTGCTATGTACTGTACCCTGCCCTGAACTAATCCACAAAGCAAGTGAGTTAGAGCTTACACTGATTTTTGACCTAACAGACTGGTGCAGCACTGTTCTAAGCCCTGCTCATCAGACTCATCTCGGTAGCTGTTTGACTCACTGACTCTGCCAGATTTCCCACCTACCTCATACCACTACTGCAGATTTCATTAGTGCCTTTCTGCTGTATGCAGCCATTCCTACTCTCTCTTGTGTGTGCACATTGGTATTATTTTTTATCTTGTGTTCCTTGTCTTTCTAATCCTTTGCTTTATTGTAACCCACTTAATTTCCAACTTTCTTGCTCAGCAGCCTAGATTTGATCTGTGCCCTAACTATGAATTAATCCATTAGAAATGCTTCTTTCTTCTTATGCTGGAAACTTTCCTCTAAGGCATAGAATGGTAAGGTTGGAAGGGACCTCAAAGATCATCTAGTTCTAACTCCCTGCCATTGCATGGGCAGCCTTCCCCAGGTATACTGAAGCCTACTGAATTCTGCCTGGATTATGTTATGGAGCCTTTATGAGAGATGGGTAATGAAGCTGATTATTTAGAATCATAGAATGGTAAGGTTGGAAGGGACCTCAAGGATCATCTAGTTCCAACCCCCTGCCATAGGCAGGGACACCTCCCACTAGTACAGGCCTTGTCCAACTTAGCCTTGAACACCTCCAGGGAGGGAGCATCCACAGCCTCCCTGGGCAACCTGTGCCAGGGTCTCACCACCCTCACTGTAAAGACTTGCATGCACCTTCCCAGCAGACATTAGGACTTTGCATTGTTTGTCCAATCAAGAAGCAGGGTTTTGCCCCTGCTATGTGACTTGGAGACTCTTGCCAGTGAGCAAAGCAAACATTGAGCTCCACAGAGCATATGCTTGACTTTTGAAGTCCACTATACACTACTTAGATTCAATAGGCAGTTGGTAGCTGCCTCTACAGAACTGATTTTTTTTTTTATATGTATTCCATTTTGTGAAAACTATGCTAAATTTATGCATGAAAAAATACACATATATATTTCTATTGCTTTCCTACATCACTTGGGCACAAAGTTCTGGTTTGTGAATGACATGACAGTTGAACATATTCAACTAGCAGGAGTACAGATGGTGAAGTCTGTGTCCTGAAAGGATGAGGAGTCACTACAGAGTGTTTATGGCACAAAATTTACCCTTTTCAAGTAAGACAAAGAGGAAAACTGCTTGTGAGAGCCTAACTGGGTCTTTATTTTTCCCACAGAGGTGCTTATTTCACAACTCTGTGCCTCAGTTATATCAATGGGCTAGAGATATTTTATCCATCTTTCCCCAACAGGCTATTTCTGCATTTTGAGGGAGGAAATTACTTTCCCCCCAGTGTTTATCATAACCATATTTCTGAGCTTATGTGGTCAGCACTATTCACGACCTCTTTGTAGACATCTTTCTGCAAGTTCTTCCAGCAGATCCAAAAGACTGGTCATAAAGGAAGCATGACTGCCAAGCAGCCGGAGCCCCAAGCTCACTCTCCTTTCATCTCTCCCATCTGTCAGTCTCAGATCTCAACTGACTGTTCTCCACATACACCAGTGGGTTTAATACAACATCAGGGATAGGACTAGATGACCTTCAGAGGTCTCTTCCAACCCAGACCATTCTGTGATTCTATCATCTTCTGCCCAGAGCCAGGGAAACTCACCCAGCATGTAGTTAATTAACTCTCTTGAACTGCCTGGTAACACTGGCAGGGCTGATCTGCCACTTCTAGTCCTCTTCCCTGGCTATTGTTTGGGATCAGATTTTTTCCAATCTTACCTGGAAAACCCAATGCAAAAGCAATTGCCTGCAATGACAAGGCAGCTTTGCACCAAAAGTCCAAGCAGGAAGCCAACTTGCTTGATGTGGGAGCAGCACAGGCTGGTGGATTTGAGCACTGTTCCAAGCCAGGGATGATGCTGGTGAAGAGCTTATACAAATCACCTCCTTGCTCTGCACCTCAGTGTCACACCTGCACTTTTGCACAAGTAACAGACATCTCTGGGTAATGGTCTTCAGTAAGATGTGACATGTGAAGCCTCAGCAATGGTCTAGCATCCATGCTGACTGCCCACCCATTAGCAATATCTGCATGAGGCGAGCTGCAGATTGGTAGATCCTCATAAAAATTAACAAGCAAAGTGCAGGCTGCTTTCCTTTGACAGAAAATAAAGTCAAACAACAGCTAAAACTGGGAAGGGGGGGGAAGGGGAATAGAGAAGGCAGACCAAAGGCAACATCTGAATTGTATTTATTTTTTTAATCCCATCTCTTTTAGTGTCTGTGATGAGCACTGTAACTAAAGGAATCTAACTGAATTAGAATTTCAATATGTCCTGAGCAGATTGGAGCTGTTTCCATTCACGAGCAGCACGTCCCAGCTGTAATTGCCTACTTGCTTATCCACACAGCTCTTTACAGCTAATCCAAATGTGGACTCAAAACTAAATAGTGCCAGAGCATTCACTTCCCGCTGGGCAGTAGTTTTAGCTCGCCGCTGCCTTTTCTTTGTTCTGGTTGGTGCTCCCCATGGCATGGGGACTGACTCAGAGGAGATAAAAGATGATTGACCCGCTGAAGGAATTAGGTAGGAGAAAAACTGCTCCTGCCTATCTGCCCTGCCTGTTTGTGTTTTTCCTCTGGGTGCTGCCTTGTGTCTGTTTATCTTTCTCTGCCCTCACCTCTCTCCCCAGCCGCATCACTCATGTGATCTGCTTCTTTGTGGCTTCCTTAAGCACTGCTGGTGCCCTCTCTGTCCCCGGAAATGTATCATCCTTCCCCTCCCTCTGTTTCCATCCACAAACACACAATCAGGGTTTTAGCACTGTTTTTCTGAAATGAAACTCTCTTCAGGGATATTTAAAAGGCATGTACTTCTCAGATCAGGTCTTCTCTGGAGGACTGTAAAGCTGAGGCATAGCTGCACAAAGCCGGAGCAGAAAGGGATGTCCCCATGGATGGGACTTGGCACTTCCCCAAAGGAAGACTACTCTTCCTTTGCTCTCTGGCATGGGAATCTGTATATGCCTTGGCCGTCCTCACTCCTTGCTGGGTGGAAGATAGTCATCCACCATCTTTCTGGCTATTTTCTCCACTATATCCACCACAGACTTGCTAGGAAATTTTGGCCAAGTCCCAGAAACTTCCATGTCTCTGTTCATCACCTGTAAAATGGCAGTGGCAACACTCTGCTGCATCAGTTTGGGGTGTATATCCCAGGGCCTTGAGATGACAATGGTGTGGGGACATAAGTCACGACAGAAGCCACCTCAGTGTAGTCACTGGTGTCCAGCTCCCACTGTGCAACCAATTATTCTTTAAAATAGACGTCTTAGTATCCAAAATATCCTCCTGTAAGATCTCATGAAGTGGAACATCTTCCTTATGAGGAAAGACTGAGGGAGCTGTGTCTCTTTAGCTTGGAGAGAAGGAGGCTGAGGGGTGACCTCATTCATGTTTATATGCCAAGGGTGAGTGTTCAGGGGGATGGAGCCAGGCTCTGCTCAGTGATGTGCACTTACAGGACAAGGGACAATGGGTGCAAGCTGGAGCATAGGAAGTTCCACCTAAACATAATGAAAAATTTTTCACTATGAGGGTGTCGGAACACTGGAGCAGACTGCCCAGGGAGGTTGTGGAGTTTCCTCCTCTGGAGACCTTCAAAACCCACCTGGTTACATTCCCGTGTGACCTAGTCTAGGTGACCCTGCTCTGGCAAGGGGGTTGGACTGACTGATATTTCAAGGTCCCTTCCGACCTCTAACATTCTCTGATTCTGTGTAATATCTTGTGTGGGGAGAAGGCCCTTCCGTTTTGATGACCATCAAAGAGTTTGACTTCAGCATGGAGCTACAGCTGGAAACACCTTCTGGCTCTGGGAGTGGAGAAGCAATGCAGCAGTGAGCCTCCTCCTCATTTCATCTGGTCTCATCTCATCTCACCCTCTCTTTGTTTCCCACTGGGTTTATTATGGCATGGTGGTGAGACACAGAACATCTTAGGTGCCACCCATATGCTGTTAACCAGCCAGCCTGGTTCAGGTCCTTACATCTCTTCTGGTGCAGTGCAGCAGCCAAGGTGATATATCCCTCTGCAATTACAGAGCATTGTGCTAAGATTTAAAGGAGAGCATCAAGTGAGATATTGCAGCATTGCCACTGCCTCCTCTCTTAGCATAATATCCTTCTTCATCAGTGTAATACTGCCTGGTCTTTGTCAAAGCAGATTGTCCCGTAATGGTCTCTAGGAGCATGATGCAGGAGAGTGAACCAACACCCTCTATTTCTTCACCCCCTCTCAAAGCCAGCCTGTTTCACAGGCAGATTGTGCCCTTCTCTGAAGCCAGAGAGCAGGTGAGATGATGAATATAGTGCTTGTCCAATGTGTCACCAGCGACGTAAATCCAAATTCGGTACAGAAAGCTAAAAATGTTTGCAGAGTCCTGACAGTCGAAAGGGACAATTATCCTCAGCTGCTCCTCACAAATGTTGATCCCTGGTGACTGTAACATGACAAGAGAGGCACTGCCTCGTGCTTGGATTGCAAACTTCTCAGCACCAAAATATGAGGATGATGCTTCATTAGGTGCTCTGCCATCTGGAGATGGCCTGCAAGTGTCTTGTGTCAGGCACAATGACGGGACTAAAACATCTCTTGTACACATCAGGAAGTTGAGGCCATAGTGAGGGTGGTGAGGCACTGGAACAGGTTGCCCAGGGAGGTTGCTCCCTCTCTGGAGGTGTTCAAGGCCAGGTTGAACGAGGCTTTGAGTAACCTGTACTAGTGGGAGGTGTCCCCGCCTATGGCAGGGGGTTGGAACTAGGTGATCCTTGGGGTCCCTTCCAACCTTACCATTCTATGATTCTATAACTCTGTGATAGTGTCAGGCTGCTCCAACATGGCCAGGAGGTCACCAAAGAAAAGAAGTTGGAACTTTCTTGCTTGTGATGACAGATAGTAGCTATCTCCCTCCTTTGTAGCTGACCTAAGGATGCAGGGATTTCTTCAAAGAGCTGTGGTTTCAACTAACTAAATCAGAATCATTAAGATTAACAGAGTGTGGCCAAGGTGAGTGAAATAAGTCATCATGGGGATAGCAGTCTATAGGCAGAAACGCCGGAGGGAAATAAAACAAACAAACAAACAAAACAAAGCCAAAAAACAACCCCCCAAACAAAAAAAAACCAAACAAAAACCAAACCCAAACCAAACAAACAAACAAAAAAAAAAAAAGAAGAGAAACAAGAGAAGGAACTTAAAGCAAAAAATATCAGTAAAAATACACATTATAAATTCTCTAAAGTCTACAGTCATACTATGTGGGCAACTTAGAGTAGGAAGGTGACTCTTAGGAAAAGGGAAGACCAGGGATGAGAGGCATCATTAAATGGCAAGGCTTTAGCTTTTTTTTCCAAAATCCAGAAAGTCAGAGAAAGCTAGAGAAAAAAAAAAAACAACTAATGAAATGGAAACTTGGAAGATTTAGATGTTACTTTAGTTTTGAGATGTGGACATATTGCGTGTTGTCATGTAGCAAAGAGGTATAGATGCTTCAGCCTTTCTGAGTATCTGTCTAACTCCTCTATATACTACAGAGAGGGAATTAACAATAGCCATTGATATAGCAGTCCTGAGGAAAAGGGCCTGGGGGTCTGGGGTGATGAAAAGCTCAACATGAGCCTGCAGTGTGAGTGCAGCCCAGACAG
>VWYK01076448.1:27040-39945 GCA_013399775.1 Semnornis frantzii
GAAGGCTTCCAGGAGACCTTAGAGTAGCCTTCCAATATCTGAAGGGGGCCTATGGGAAGACTGGGGAGGGAATATTTAGGAGGTCTTGCAATGACAGGGCAAGGAGCAATGGGTTTGAACTGGCAGAGGGAGATTGAAACTGGATGTTAGGAGGAAGTTCTTTGCAATGAGAGTGGTGAGACACTGGCACAGGTTGCCCAGGGAGATTGTGGCTGCTCCCTCCATGGAGGTGTTCAAGGCCAGGTTGGAGGAGGCCTTGAGTGGCCTGTACTAGTGGGAGGTGTCCCTGCCTATGGCAGGGGGTTGGAACTAAATGATCTTTGAGGTCCCTTCCAACCTTACCATTCTATGATTCTATGATTCTATTAAAATAATTTCAATTGTCATTAAAATTCAAAGAAATATTCCTTTTGAAAACAAAGCCACAATGCTAAGTTGCATTCCCATGTGATAGCTTCAGTTTGTCAACGGCAGCCCAGTTCTCCTTCTTCTTTGGAAAAGGAGTGTCCTAGACACATCTGTGTCATAGAAGCCCAGCAAAATCATCCCGAGTCCAGGGAGTCTGCTTCAGTCACCCAACTAGATGGAGAGCTCAGCTCAAAGTTCTGTGGAGGTTTAGGAGAAGTGCCAGAAATAGCAATGAATTTATTAATGAAGCATCATTCGTCAGTCCTCGGTCATCAGTCTTCCTAAATTTTTGTCAGTACATTAACACCAGCTGCTTATTGTCCATTTTCCCTTTGCCATAATGAAGAACTCTAAGTTCAAGGTCATCTGGCAGTTGAGTTCGTCAGTTCACACAGCCAGAGCTCCTGAGACGCTGCAATGAGAAGAGTTATTTATGTCTCTCTGTCCTGCCCCATGTCCATTAGCTGGCGGCACAGCAAAGTCCGGTCACGAGGCAGAAATACACCACCTGATACTGCTGTTGCTGCTCTGCAATTTAGTGTTGCTGCTGCCAGAGCGTTAAATGTTCTTTAAGTGGTAACTGTCTTCTGCTAATGCAGATGAATTTCTTTTATGAGTTACCTTATTGCTGTTCCACTTGGTCCATGCTTGCTGTCCTTCTGCACAGACAAGTAGGAGTCTCTTCTCCGACAGATCTGTCTGAGAACTGGCACTGACTGCTGTGTTGTGGCACGGGAGAAATCAATGCTTGAACTAGTAGGAAAACTTCAGGGCCCACAGAGAACTTCCTCAGGGTTCAAATTAATCCTCTGGTTGTGAAATATTGGGATGAAGCATTCAAAGTGCTTGGCAACATGGGCAGTACAGGATCCAGGTGTATTCAGACAAAGCTTAAGAGGTCAGCGATTATATCTTTAGGTATAATTGTTTGCTTTGTTGGTTTTTGATGACTCGGGGTATCTTTTATGAGGTAAAATTAATGCATGTGCTTCTCTTTTTACAGGGGCCACATTGCCCAGGAAATGAAATGCCATAAGGGGAGAAAAGCTCATTAGTTTGGTGCCATAAATGGTTCTCCAAGGTCTCAGAAACCTTATGAATAACATAAACATAGACAGAGGCCGTTACAAATACACATATAAAACCCTGCTTACCATCTGAAAATGTGGTCTGCAGTATCCTTCTTTGTCTGTTCACAGATTTGGTGACCTAGAGGCAAGGGACATTTCATACTAATTGTGACACAAAGTCTGAGGACAGAATGCAGCCAGTCAAGGATGAAAGTGAGGACAGGAGAGCAGATTATATAGTTCCCAAGGTACCAGCTAAGAGATTTTAAGATTTAGTCTCAGATTTACATCTTCTTTAGGAGCAATTTGAAGCAAATGTTGCCACAGCATATTTTCCTCACACTTCAGTCTTCTCTCAAGTGGTTGCTGTTGGTTGGAGATAACACTTACTAGGACAGGGCAGAGTAGTTCTAATCTTATAAGAACTATCTCAAGCCTTCATCCTGTGATGGCTGAGAAAGTGGAAACTTTGCCAGGTTTTCTAATGAATTTCATAAAATTCACCAAAAAGTAATATTCAAGAGGAGGATGGGAAGAGGGGAAGATGGGAGGAGTGTGTGAGCAGTGGACACACCCACTGTGTCAGCGTCATGGGCCCTCAGAGCTGCTCCTCAGCCAGCACAGAGTGATGAAGTGCCCTGCACACAGATGTGCACAGGATTTTACGAGACTGTACACTCTTTACTCTGTGTTTCTCTCTTAAACATTCTGCACTTATTCTGAGTAGACCCGAACATAAAGAACTAGATGAGCTTTTAGAAATCAAAGTGTCGCCTCCTTGACTGTCTCTGTGGCAATAGTGCCTAGAGGCATGTGCTGGTTTGAGGCTAGTTGGAATATTTTTATGAAAAAAATACATAGGCTGAGAAAAGCAAACACTGGCGACATCTGTTTCATTCATAGGCTTGCTGAGATGTATAACAAGAACACAAACATAGAAAACACAGAGTCTCTTGGTCTCTCTCTGGGAGTCAGTGTGTCTTCTCCTCTCTGCTGAATAACCTAACTAACCACTCTGCTTCTAACCCCCCTGGCCCATCCTCCAAACTCACCTTGTGTGTAAGGCAGACCCTGGGGTAAGGCAGAGGGGTGGGGAGAAGGTGGAAGGATGGTTGAGAGCCCCTCCTGGAGACTCTGATTTCTGGGAGGGGGATTATGTTTCTGTATTACCTTTAACTTGTATATGTCTGTAACTATTCCTGTCTATTGTGTCTATCTCTGCTTGTACATTGTGCTAAGCTGTAAATAGAGCTTCAGTCCTTAACTTCCAGCAGGCTGAGTCTAGTCTGGGGGATTTTACAAAGTGTGTGGGGGCAGGAAACTCCCAAACCATCACAAGGCATTTGATTTCACGCCGCAATAATGAAACAGCAATGTGCTGTCAAAGTTGAGCAGAAAACCCAGAGTCTGATCCAGTATTCTGACTGTAGCAGAAGTCACATCAAGTACAGCAGTTTGCTGCTAACCTGCACTGTAGAAGTCTCCCCCACAAGCTCCCGATAGTCAACAGCAGCTTACGGCTCCTCTCCTAAACTGTTTTTAACAGACATTGTCATGGCTTTAGGTGCTCTGTCTAAGCAATAGCATAACCCCCTCTTACTCTAACTGCCATCCTGACATCCTGCAGTACTGAATTTCACAGGCTGATTACATATTGCATGGTAAAAATACATTGCCAACAGGTGACTCAGAGGTAATGGGCAAAATATAAATTGCTGCTTGTTTACTCAGAGGAAAGAGAGGGGACAGGGAAGGAACAGGGTCCACAGTCTGGCTTGGGAATTAATTCAGGGGAGGAAAAAGGCATGGAAGTTTGCTAATTGGCCTGGTGGGGCAGGACATGATCATGTAGGTAGTAACTATTCTAGGTCACAAGTCCTCCAAAGGCCTTCAAAGCAGAGTCTTGGGGAGTTTGTATTGTCGCTGTTCTGCAAAAGGCTCTTACCTTACAGCTAATGCTCACCTAAAGCAACTCTTTAGCTGCTTACATCTGACCTCAGGATTGGCTGCTGTGATGTCACCAGTGTTAGGATTTTACACAAAATTTGGTGTGCAATTGTGTATTAAGTAGTGTTGGGTAAGCTTGCATTGCCCAGCTAATGAAGCAGGCATGAGCAGATATGGAGTGCTCATGGGCGCTATAAGAGAGTCTGAAATCACTTTGACTTTGCTGGGGAAAGGGACAGCCCTCTTCCTTCTCTGGTATTCACTCAGTAGGATAGACTCCTCTCATCCAGCTCTCACCCCAGTGGTGCTCCCGCAATTTGCTCTGGGAGTTGTACATCTGCCTCCTCACTCAGACAGTCCTGTCCAGGTGTCCCTGTGTTCTCAGACAGGTGGCAGAAGCTGCCGACCACCTCTAATGTGAAAGTAAGTTTTGCTTAATTAAGATCGGACTCTTCAATAGCATTCAGCACTATGTCCTGGTGGCTCTAGAACCACTCAGGATGTGGCAGCGCAAGCAGCCAAGCTTTCCTGTCGTGCAGCTCATGTGCGACACACTAGAGGGTACAGCAGCAACTGCATAATTTTATTTTCCGCTTTTAAGGGACTCGGTCTGGGACTGGTTTCATTCCAATACTCAGTGTAGTTTCCAGGCCCTTGCGTAGTTACTCTGAGCCCTCCTGCACTGCTCAATGCAGAAACACCAGGTTGTTTGGTGCAGGCCAGGTAGTCACAGTTGCACTGTCTGAGCTAGTGCAAATGCAACCTTACCTACCAGAGTAAGGATTAGAATCAAGGTCCTGCAACCCAAATTTCTGTCCGACATCACTATAACAACACTTTGTCAGTGGCTGTATTGATTAGACCCTGGTAGATGCTGTTTCACTTTCTAAATTATAGTTATTTCAGGGAGAAAGTGCCTTATCTTATTGTTTATTACCAGTACTTAACTACAGTTGTGGTAGAGAAAGAAAAGAATCTTTTTTTCTTTTTCCCTTTGGTTCTCAGAGCTGCAGTGATGACCAGAGTCAGAGAAAGGGCTGAGGGACATCCCTATCCTACTGCCTCTCTTCTTTTGGACCTCCACCTTGTCTAATTCGCTGTGAATGCAGCGCAAAGGCTTCATCAAATATATTTGTATTTTATCCAGGGAAGGTCCCTGCCTGCTAGTCCCAGTCCCAGGCCAGCTCTGAGCATGGGAGAAGAAGCCCAGCAGTAAGGAGGTGGAAAAGTCACCAGTTCGGCCAGTGTGGCAAACCAGCTGCCCAAGCAGGGCATGAGTTTGTCCTGGGTCTGAGTTACAGACTCTGTGGAGGGCCCCTGGGCTGACTCCATATGGAGAGCTCAGTCCCTTGGCACCCATCAGCCTGCCTGCATAAAGATGGATTTTGGCTCCTGTCCATTTCAGTATTCCCCTGCAGCCATCTCTACAGGATTGAAGTATTCTCCCAAGTTCACCACTATGCAAATATTGAAATTAGCTCTTTGCATGATTATGTAGATAGTGACATTACAGACGTTTTCAAATGAGGAGCACTGAGGAACTGATGTGCTTTCTCTGCTGACAGCATCAACTGTCAGGTTTATTCTGCAGCAAGCTACAGAATGGCCCACAGTGTATGAAAAACTTCAGCATTAAAATATTTAGTATCTGAAGTGTTGGGGTTTTTTTCTTAAGCTTTTCCCTGAATGTAGGAAAAGCACAAAGTGCTGTGCTGCACCATGAAATAAGGCAAGATACAGCCCTCACCACAAGGGGCCCAAGTCTCAGAGATCAGGATCTTACATGAGCCTCACTAAAACCGGGACCAAATAAGGAGGATCTATCGTGGGAGCTGCAGCCCCACTAGTGGATCCAATATCATCTATGCTTCCAGTCTGACAATGAAGTTAGCACCTGGAAAGATGACTGTTCACATGCAGTTGATCTAGGGTAACCAAAATCTGCTATGAATTACATTGATACTGGAGATGTGCCTTGGAAGGGGGCAAAAGAGCAGCAACACTTCTTGAGATTCTTTCAGCTCTGTATTTCCAAATTTTAGATCTAACTGAAGCACAGGGTTCACATTCAGCCCTCAAAATGAAACCTCTCAGACTTTCCCCCTTTTCAAAAGACCCTGAGGGCCTGAGAGCAGGCAGCAGGTCTCATACCCTGCTGTGAACAAAGAAGCCCTTGGGCAGGAATTTGAGTGGTCTGGCCAAGTGGCCTTGGGACAATAATTTCTCTGTGGGAAAAGACATCTTCTTCACAGTAGCTACATTTCCACAAAATGCTGGCTTTACATCTCATATTTCTGTCTCGTTCAGACACCTTCCTTGAGAACCTCACTTTACTGAGTTCTGCAACACAACCAACAAAGCTGTGATGAATGTGTATGTGCTTAAAGGACAGCTGCTTTGCCCCTGAAAAGCACTGCCATGAGACCACTGGATGCAGCTATCACACTGCCTTAAATCACCAATGGTTTCTGGTCCCTTGTGCAAACCCTTTGCAGTACGGAGCACAGCTAAACCTGTCAGCCAGTGTCACATCGTACAAGCGGGCCTGACGAGATTTATCCCTACTTACTGCTCTGTCACCCCCATTATTTTACATCTCACCTTGAGTTACTCAATTGTCCATTTTCAGAGCACCCTGGGCATGGGCACAGAGGGTTTGGCTCACTGGATATAATGTAGTCTGCCACACTGAACGGGCAGTGACAGAAGTTATCCCTCTTCCCTCAGGTCCTTCCATCGTCCCACTGCAGCAAGCAAAGCCAACACTGGGGAATCCTCTAAAATGTTTATTTGGACCAGTGGCCGGAGCTCTGCATCTTACAGACATGATGAGAAAAGGTAAATGGCATCTATGCTCATTGTCTCTTACCAGTCTGAATTTTTAGGAGTGTGGCCCGTATCTTCTCTTCAGTGGTGGCACTAGAGAAGCAGAAAGGATACAAAGAGTGTTGCCTACTTTTCCATCGACAACAATACCAGCTGATAAGTGCCAGGGCCCAGCCAAAACAGAGTGTTAAGACAAAACAGAGTGCTAAGGCAAAACAGTGGAGGGACAATGCCAGAGCTACAGCCAAAGTCTTCCTTGTTCCCAGAACATCAACAGCACACCATGATTATCTCTGAGGTCAGCACACACGCTGCACATTTAAAAGCACGCTAATCCCTAGGCCCGAGTTTTCAGTTTCAGCTACAACCCCTGCAAAGCCTTTATGCCTTTGGCAGCTGTCCTGCTTCTAGCCATTGTCCCACAGGGTTTATGTACCCTCCTCCAGACAACACACACAGCATCTCCTGCGCCGCAGCCAGATCTTTGCCCTGCGTGTTCTTACACCCAGCTGCTAGAGGTGTTTTCCATTTGTATGCCTCCATGCGGGAAGAAGAGCGTGTGAGCAATACACAGCACAATAGCTGGGAGATGACAAGCGGGTTGAAAGTGAGCTGGTAGCTCACCAGCCCGTTTAAGTGATGCTGCTGGAGGCAATAGGGTGAAGGAGACAGAGAAAGAAATGAGAGTTACTGGATCTCCCAGAGGAGCAGGGAATTACACAGAAGAGAAGGAAAGGGAAGGAGATGTTTTAAGTCCGCAGACAAAGGCAGCACTCAGTTGGGAATGAAAGAATTTAAATAGCACTGATGAAAGAACCATTGAATGTAATGCTCAGACATCCTTCCAAAACCCCTCTCCTTTGTAAAGAGAGCTGCTGGACAGCCTGTCTTGTCACAACTGGACACATTACTCTTTCTCCTCTTTCCTTTCCCCCCTTCCCTCCCTTGCCTTCTCTCCTTCAGTTCCCCTTGTAGCCACTACTAAATGTAATCACAAAAAATCAGACTCGGGTGAAACAAAACCAGAGGTCAATGTATCTACAGTGCCAATTAGCAAAGCAGACTCTTCAGTTATTCTAATGAGACATTACTGCTTGCATCTGCTTGACAAAACATGCTCAGGAGTTGAGGCCTAGAGATGCCCTAAGGACACTGAGTTTCTTTGGAGAACTGTCCCATTTGCTGAACTTTTCTGCAAAAGCTGCATAGGTGTTTGACTCTTGACAATCTGATCCCAAATATTTTGAAGCCACAAAGGCCAGCTTGGAAGTAGGTTTCCATGGACTTTCAGCTGGAGCTGGTTATCTAACTGCTTCATGTACTTCTGCAAGTCTCCTCTTTAATTGAATTTTCCCCAGGCTAATGTTCTTCTGCATTAAAACACTGTCACGGACAAGATGGGCCAAGGTTAGACGCTTGGAGGAGATATCTACCCACACATTGGGCTGGCTGTAAGCCATGTGCTCCTGATTAGCATGGCCTTCCACTCACACCATGCCTTGCAGTGGGACTCATTAACTTGGGCTACATGCTGTGCTAAACAGGGCTCGCCAGTGTCTGGTCAGCTTAAACCGTGGGCAGAGCTTGCCCCTGCCTGTCTGCAGAAATAGAGAGGTAAGGAGCAGGATCTCTATACTTACATATCAGCCATAGGGATCTCAGGTGTCTTTCCAAGCCTTCAGGTGGGTTTATTTCCCAAGAGGTCCTCTAGAGTTGTACAGAAGGAGCAATTCATATCCTGTGAATGATTAATAAAATGCAGGAGGGAAAGCGAGAAAGAGAAAAAGGAAACAGGAGGGTGCTGACCACAGCCTTAAGGCTGCAAGAGAGAGGTGTGAACACTGTGCAAGCGTTGCTGGTGGGAGAAACTCATCTCCCAGTGTCTGGCAGTGATTTTAACACATGTAAGATCACCAGCAGCATCACTGTATCAAACAGGCAATGCATTTTTAGAGAAACTATTTCCCCTAAATTCCCCTTTTCCTAGACATTTTTGTTCTTTAAACTTCAGACAGGAAGATTGTCATGTAAAGCAGTGAACTTGTCACCTAACACATTGCTGTTGAGGGATCACCTTCTCCAGGGTAGAAGGTATTCCTCAGGCATCTCTTTTTGCAGGATCAAGCCCAAAATGTACATTTATTGTTGTTGGTTTAGACATCCACTGTTCTCCAACTGCCACTTTTTATGCTTTGAAAACTAGCCAGGTCCTCATTCTTTCTCTGCCATATGTTAGGCTTTCCATAACATTGTAAGCATGGAAAGCCAAAGCTCTGTTTTGATTTGCTTCACCTTGGTCCAGTTTGGTGGGAAAGTGGGAAGGAACTGAGTGAACAAAATCTGTTTGTATCTGTAAGAATCCTACTACAGCCATCACTGAGACAGTTGTGAGAGTTCCAGAGAGATCTCCTGTTGCCGTAGCTCTGACACAGCTAAATGTACACTATAAAGGTAAAGAAATTGGCTTCCGAGCAGAAAAGTCCCAGAGTTTTGGGAATTCTGCAGGTAAGATACAGGAGCATTTTCTGACTCTTGCGTTCAAGGATTTCTGATATCAGTAAACACCTAATCAGAAAGCAATATGAGTGGCATCTGCATAATAACTGTGATATCAGAGAAGTGAATGTGATTTCAAAGTCACTCTGAATAATTCAGGCAGGCAAGTATCCCCATCTGACAAGCCCCATGACTGTGCACTGCTGGAGGAGGCAACATTTCCCTCAGCACCACCTCAGCACGGTTCATTTGCAAAGGGAGGAATTTCAGGGTAGGTGATTTGTGGTTATTTTTTAAATAAACAAATAAATATAATTGCAGGTGCATGGTTATTTCCAGTGAGGAAAAGTGCCCCTTTACGCAGCTCCTAGATCAATTTGTTGTGAAGCTAAATGAGAACTGTTGTTGCTGTGTCAGAAAAAAAAACCAAAAAAAACATTACTTTAGCCTTTCCTGCTCTATGCAGCAGTGCCCTGTTGCAAACTGTTTTCATACAGAACCATTTCTAACACATGCCAATAAATTAACCACATCCCAGAGCTGCAGAGCAGTCCTGTGCCAGCAGAGGACAGAAGAAGTTGGCATCCCTTGTCCTTCACACAGCCAAGGTCTGCAAGGTCTAAAAGGTCATGTACCTCATGATGGCAAGTAAAAGTCTTGACTGTAACTATTAGCAACAACTTTACAGAAGACACACGACTTCTTTACTAAGGCCAGTAAGCTCAGATAATCATTGCAACTCTCCTTGGCTGTCTCCTGTTCAGGTAAACATAACTGGGCTACCTAATTTCATCACACAGGTCATCCTTAAGCCTCCCTCTGGAGATCACGTAAGAAGCTGCTGACCACATTGCAGAAGGATCCCAGCACTGCTGCTATGCAGAGAGAGATGGAGAGGGAAACCTCTGCTCTGTCACCAGCAGGAATGGTCACAGCTGAGAGTTCCTCTCTGGGCTGAGTCCAAGTAAAGCAGCCGGCCCACATCCTCTGTGCAATTTGATGAACACAGAGATTTAGCAGGGAAGAACATCAGTTTGGAAGTTATCAAGGGAAGAAAGACTTTCTGTCCTTGGAGGCTTGCTTTCTATTAAATGTCTGCACAGAGCAGAGAGACCCTATGTTCTGACAGCAGAGACCTTTAAAACCAGATAGTGTCCCTCAGTGTCCTATTTAGGGTGTTATCACAGGCAATCACAAGTATGAGATGGGGTCACCTAGGTGACTAGTGTCTGAGATGCAGTGATCTGTACTGAAACACACTGCAGAAGTCAGCTAATTGTGGCTGTGCAGCCTGGGATCCAAAACTGCCAGCTAAGCACAGTACACTTCCAGCTCAACAGGCAGAAAGAGATCCCTGGGCTGTGCCAAAAGTTCACACATACACAAAATCCCCTCATGCAGCAGGACACACACGAATGCAGGTCACCACTGCCAGCTAAGGACATGCCAAGGCTGCTCTGCTGGTGGCAAAATAATCTGCACAACATATTGTGTCCCTCCAAACCAGGGCTTTCAGGGCCAAGCCTGTGAAGTCCAGTAGTATCAGATGTTCCTAGGATCATACTGAGAAAACTGGCACCTCCCCAGCACAGGCACAAGCAGGGAGAAGCAGGGACAGTTACTCAGCATGCCTCCCAGGCCACCTCGGGAACAGTGCGTCACAAGCTGGCACGTGCCACCCCACCACATGCCTCAACATGTCTCACCAGAGTGACTCCTGGCAGGGGTTCAGGAGAAGACAGCCCTCGGTAAGGTGCAGCAGGCCACCACTCTGGTGTGGCTCGTGGCTTTGAATAACAAATATCTGCAAAAGAGCGACTGAACAACTGCTGCGAGCATGACCCCCGAGGAAGAGCTTTATTTAGCTTTACTTACTGTGGCAGGCGAGCAGGGGAGATCTACCTGGCAGGCAGTTGCCACTCACCGTCCCCTTTGCCAGGCACCTGCCAGATAGATCATTTCTATGACTTACCCTTCAGCCCCTCCACAAAAAAACCTCTCCTTGCACATTTCTTGGCTCGAGGCCACACAGGAGGTATTTGTAACCATTCTCAATTAGCTATTTGTTTTTAAATTGTCCATTTGTAGCTCTTTTATGTCCTAGTTGCTCTGATGACATTAGTGACTGATTGCGCTGCGCCTTTTTTATGTCCGCACGCTGACATAAGTTATGCTGTGTGATTGGTTAATGTGCTGGAACTGCTTGACAGTCTCTGCCTTCCTGCCTGCTTCCATTCAGGAGCAATGCAAATTGTAATAGCAGCTCTCAGAGTTAACTACGGTTTGATAAATAATAATAGGAAAGTAACATTAGATTATTACTCTTACATTACTTCTTGGAAGGCAATTACTTCTGCCAGTTGACAATATATTCTTTCTCCCCAACACCAAAGGAATTTTTTTGACAGGTTGAATCACCATTTCATTTCCAACTAGCAAAACATTGACAAGCTTTAAAGGATGGTTTTGAAGAGAAACTATGGACATCTAAAGATGTAAATTGCAGTGGGATGAAGAAACCTCAAAGGGTCTTAGGTATGGGAGTCTATCGACTGCAATAGTATCTAAGCAGGATTTTTGCTCTGCAATCCCAAACCATATGAGCTATTCCTGACTATATCCTCTAAGTAGAAATTCAATTCCAGTTTCAGGGAGTTTATGATTAAAGCTATTTTCTTGTTTCTGCTGTGTCTATGTATCATTTTACACCTGTCTACTCTATTTCTTTGCCCCTGTTAGTGAATGCAAGTTATATAGTTGGTCTGACACACTGCTTTCTCCCAAGTTTGCGTGAAACTTGATGGTTTCAGCTTAAATGAGTGGTGGGTTTGCTAGAGCCCAAAGTGATGTTGATGTTGCTCACCTGCCATTTTGCAGACAGTAGAAGAGGAACTTCTCTCACGTGTACTACTATGTCCATGTTATGGTGGTGCCAGGGTTCAGAGGTGTGCGGTTCACATGCTTCGGGTGCTGCCTGGATGATTCAAAAGAACCATAACAGAAAACACAGGAAATTTTGACCAGCCTCAGGTCTGTAAGTACATTTTAAACCCACAAAGTTTGAGTGTGTTTGAAATGTACTCAAATATTTCCTTCTTCACCATTGTGTCCTCATGACCCATTGAATCATCAAAGGCTCAGAGATGAAAGATGGACTTATGGTTACAAAATGCAAAGGACTCTCTGCTGAAGGGGGAATGGTTTGTTGTATCTTCTCTTTTTTTTTTTTTTTTTAATCCCAGAACAAATAGCCCTGGTGGATAATTTTCTGTGAGGGTTTTCACTGTAATGAGCAACTGGGCTTCTAGAAAGCTATTTTCTAAATAAAGTCAATAAGCCCCCAATCAAAAAAAAACCCACAGAAATCAATTGCAAAATCCCCATAGCCTTTGGTAAGTTGCACTCAGAGTGGAAAATTACCCAAACCATTAGCCTGTAGGGAATAAAAAAAAAAATAATGTGGTCCTTTCAGATAGTTTTAGTGGTAACTTTCTTCAGGCTACTTTCTACATACGGTAACATAAGACCTGTTACCATACACAGCTGAAGAAATGACATTTCTATACCTAAACAACTTGTAGTGGCCTAAGATGGCACTGACAGGTCAAATCCACCTACAGTATAGTTCAACTGAGCCAATGAAACTGTACCAAAGAAAGATTTATTGAGCTGGCACAAGCGTCTAATCTTTATATTTGCTACAAGAGGTTTTTACCTTTTCAGAAATGTCTGGAATTTATTTTGGAGATAAATAAGTTTCCACCAGGTCAGAGTGAATCCGATGAAAAAGGACACCTGAGGACCTTTAAGCCTTTCTCTCCCATGAGATGGGTATGGAGGTGGAACTACTCACCATGTAGAGGCTTCCTTGCTTAAATATGAACTTTACATAAAAATGTATTGTTTTCAACCTCAGAAATATTTACCAAAAAATCAGGGATCATGATCTACTGGACAAAAGGAAAACAGTCACAGCCCTAAAAGCTGGAGAAGACCGGGCCATACTCCTCGGGCTGGCCATGATGGTGTGCTCTATCATGATGTACTTTCTCCTGGGAATCACCTTGCTGCGGTCTTACATGCAAAGGTAATTTCACGAGGCTTGCCCTGATCTCACGCTCTCTTCTCCAGCTGTCTTCATGTGGTTTTATTATTTTG
>VWYK01076579.1:0-10653 GCA_013399775.1 Semnornis frantzii
TTTCTTAAAATGAGTATTTTTTTTATCTGGAAACTGGACAGAACTCGAGAGTTCCTATTAAAATGGCTACCAGCTGATGCCACCTTGAGTTAATACTTGACTGAGACAAGTAGCAGGAAGCAAACACCTTAACTTCAATCTACAATGAAGACTATAAATTGGCAAGGGTGTTGGTAACTGCCTCATCCTGAGAGAAAATATAGAGGAAAAGCACTTGTAAGATGGCTGCTGTGCCTCTGTGGGAAGCAGTGCTGTCAGCTGTTTCTCCAGGAATAACATGAATGTTTGTTTCTCCTTTGCAAGGCAGCAGTCGCTGGTTTCAGGTTGCCAAGTGCTGAGAGTTTTCACTATGAAGTAGCAACTGACAGGTGATAAAAACAAGAAATGTAGTGCTTGGTTGTTTTGGGGTTTGCTATTTTTTTTTCTTTTTTTTCCCCTCTTACTACCTTCTGGATTGAAAGTGTTTCACCAACTGTCCTGTGCCAAGCTCTGCTTGAAACTGATCATCTCATTTGTCTCCTGTGTAATCTGCATCTGCGTATCACTGACAGTAGACAAAATACAGTAGGCAGGCATTTGCCACCTTTGATTCTAGAAATGAAACTTGATTTGTGTTTGGCATTTTTTGTCTTCCAGGTGAGCCTTTGCACTCCCAGTGAGAATACACCTACAGAGAGTTTAGCAAGGCTGGTTAGCATGGTATTCCAGTGGTTTCACTCTACAGCTTACATGATGGACGATGAAGTTGGTAGCCTGGTTGAGAAACTCAAACCCCAGTTTGTTACTAAGTGGTTGAAGACTGTTTGTGATGTCCGGTTTGATGTCATGGTTATGTGCCTCCTTCCTAAACCAATGGAGTTTGCCAGGGTAAGAAAAATTTCTCTGAAAGTTCTTTTATTTGCCACAGAGAGTAAAGTCCTAAGTAATTGCTTTGCCAAAGCAAATAAAATCTCAGTGGTTGAGCATTGAACTTCAGGAGTTTTTCTTCTTCATAGCAGTCTTAGTTTTGCTGAATTAGAGAGCAGAGTCTTTCTTTTTGGCCATTAATTATGAAGCAGAACTTGCCACTTAACCTGGATACTGAAGGCAGGCAACAAAGTCAGACATGTGAATATTCTCCTATAGCAAATGAGACACCAATATGAAAATATGAACTTTCATATTCGTGAGGTATTTGAGACTTTTCCCTCCTTCATCACTGCCAACTATACCACATGCTTTCATTTTGTGGTCCTTTTATGTAAGATGTCCAGAGGATGTCTTTTTTTATTTCCTGAAGTGCCTTAGACTAGGAAGGGTATAAAGACTTGGTATGATATATTATATCATCAGGGGTGAATTTTTCATGACCTAGTATATGGAATCTGCTGTAGTGTGCAGACCAGCATGTGTATGTGTCTTTCACTGAACCACTGGTCTGAAGATAAATCTGTCTGTGGGAGGACTGGAGGGCAGCAGAGGGAATTTGAGAGGTGGATGGATGTGTTGAATGTTAGAACTGTGAAGAGATCAGGGTTTTGATGCTAAAGTGGAAAGGAAGGGCTGAACTTCCTGCTGTAATCTGTTATGGATGTTTTTCTTGTCTTGGATCCAACCCCTTTTTTGAGCTTTATTAGCCCAATGCAGTACTTTAGACTGACAGCTTGCCAGATTTACAAGAGTTCACTCAAGAGATGAAGACAAACAGCCATGAAATTAGTGGCGATGAATGGGGAAAAAAATAGTTTGTTGGCTGAGATTCAGTAGTTGCTGCCAAAACAGCAGGCATCTCTAGAGCCATTAGTCGGGGACAGCAGATGTGAGTTGAGTTCAGTTGGAATAACTGATCTCTGTAGGCTGCTCACTTAATTACTTTGAAGTGTGTTTCTTTGCTTCCATTGCTTAAAACCTTCCCTCAAAAAAACACAAAACAAACAATCACAAAAGAGCACTTGGTGCTGGCTGAGTTTTTCAAAATAAAGACCCAAGTTGCTGAGAGCAAATAAGTGAAGGAACAACTTTGACCAAAGTAACCTGTCTCTTGTTGAGAACTGCAAACAATGCAAATCACACTGCTTCATGGCCTGAAAGTGAACAAACTTCATCTAGATCTTGGACAATTCTTTTTGTGTAGTATGAATCAAATGAGAGAGGAAATAAGCAGTGCAAACCCTATTGCTGAATGCTAACTTCAGCCCATAAAGTATGATATTCACCTCCCACAATTTCCNCAACTTTGACCAAAGTAACCTGTCTCTTGTTGAGAACTGCAAACAATGCAAATCACACTGCTTCATGGCCTGAAAGTGAACAAACTTCATCTAGATCTTGGACAATTCTTTTTGTGTAGTATGAATCAAATGAGAGAGGAAATAAGCAGTGCAAACCCTATTGCTGAATGCTAACTTCAGCCCATAAAGTATGATATTCACCTCCCACAATTTCCTTACTGCAGCACACTGAGTGAATTTATGATGCTGAGTGAGTTACAGGGACTAGAAGCATGGTTCATCAGTATGATTCCTGGAAATACCTACAGGTTGGTGGATACTGGGACAAATCGTGTAGTGCTGTGACCCAGTTAAAAGAAGGGCTGAATCGAATCCTTTGCTTGATTCCATACAATGTGATAAACCAGTCGGTGTGGGAGTGTATCATGCCAGAATGGTTGGAAGCTATAAGGACAGAAGTCCCTGAAAATCAACTGAAAGAGTTCCGGGAAGTCTTGAGGTATGTAGACATATCTGGGAACTGTTATATTGTTGCATATGTTGATCGTTGAGAGTTTTAGCACAGTAAGATGGTGACTACAAATAAACATGACTGTGTGCAACAGTGAATGAATGCTTCTGAGCTTTCTATAGCTTAGACTAAAGTACTCAAACTCTGGGAAAATTTCTTTTTATTGCTCCTAATACCCTCAAGTATGTGTCAGGAGTATACTACCTGCATTCTGCTTTGCTGTGAGCAAAGGCACACATTTTCCATGGCTTCCAGGATTGTGGTGAAAGCGACATCATCTTCTGGTGAGCTGTTGATGAGAAATGGTGGGGACTAGTAGAACTGGCACTGAAAGAGTGATGATTTGTATTGATTTAGCTAATATGTTGCCCAGTTGACCAAAGAGAACACCAGAATAAGGATGGTGACTCTCTGAGTTGTATTTTTGTGGTCTGTGCCTTTGGCAATGAAACCACATTGCCTTGTAATTGATGAAGAAGCTCTGAAACTGACTGTAAGCTTATGTTTGTTAGTATTAATATAAACCAAAGTGGACACAATGTTGGACAGGTGGTGAGATGACATTTTTTCCAGTTTTTACATTGGATGGTGAAAGAGATTATTGCTATCAAGTTAAACTGGGCATGGTATGAAATATGATAAAAATTTTTGAAGTGCATCACCAAACTCAGAGGTAACCTTGTCCTGTCAGGACAGGTGATATCAGCAACCTGTGAAGGATGAGAATGCAGGTAAGATGCCAGAAACATCAGCAGTGCTGGTAGTGAGCTTGCCCTTCTGCCATTTTCTGTTATGTTTCACACAGTGTATGCCATTTTTACTCAGTGATGCTATTTTCTTGTTCTAATTTTCAGCAAGATGTTTGACACTGAACTTTGTCCTCTCCCTTTCTCCATGGAGGAGATGTTTGGCTTCATTAGCTGTCGATTCACAGGGTATCCATCCTCTGTTCAAGAGCAGGCATTGCTTTGGCTGCATGTAAGTTTCCTCTCTTGACAACTTGTGCTGATGCATCTTATGATTTTTGAAACGAAAAAAAAAGAGGAGGGGAAAAAAAGTGTAATTTTTTCCAGAACTGCATAACCTTTCTGCTCTTTGCTTAGCCCCAGTGGATGGATAGTTAGTAGCCAAACCATGGGAAGCTTTATGTTACTAGCCCATTATGGACAATATAGTGAAAGCCTGGAAATTCCTGTATCTTTGAATGTCACTTGTGTCTTCGGGGTCACTCAGCTGTCTGACCTTTTGCCAGCAGTAGTTTTTATTCTCCACAGAATTTTGTCTGTAGATCCCAACCTTAATTCCAGACTCCATAAGGAGCTGTAATTGTTCTTGCATATGAAGAATTGTGTTAGATGAGCTCTGTACCTGTCGAGCTTTCTGCTGCTCTAGCCTTTTTTTGCAATATTTGTTCACAAAGCTGACATTTTCCCAGTGTCCATAGTCACAAGTTACAGGGACAACTGTGTCAGCTGGGGACAGTGAATTCAAAAAGGTATAAAATTTTTCACAGGACCTCACCTCTATTGTTTGTTATATATTCCTTTTCTGCCAAGGGTTATTATTATTATTATCTCTGCAAGGACCAATTTACGTTATGATTCTATCAATTTTCAGGTATTCAGAGTTTTCAATTAAAGTATTATTTAAACTTTTCTTTTCTTGACCTAATAACAGTTAATGACAAATGCAAACAAGCTTGTATTTGTCTGATAAATGATGAATGGGTTTAAACTGGCAGAGGGGAGATTTAGACTAGATGTCAGGAGGAAGTTCTTTACAGTGAGGGTGGTGAGGCACTGGAACAGGTTGCCCAGGGAGGTTGTGGATGCTTGCTCCCTGGAGGTGTTCAAGGCCAGGTTGGACGAGGCCTTGAGTGACCTGTACTAGTGGGAGGTGTCCCTGCCTCTGGCAGGCGGTTGGAACTAGATGATCCTTGAGGTCCATTCCAACCTTACCATTCTATGAATATTCTCTCAATGATTTGCAGATAATGATCCTGCCACTGTTTTGGCATGGGTAGGCTGCCACTCAACTGGATTCTTAGAATAAATGCAGGGATTCAGTTTTAAGTAATATTAAATGCAATAAATAGTTATATGTCCAAGTATTCACAATACTCCTGGTTTACGGAAGTATTTCTGTGGAATAGCCTCATGTCCATGTGTGTTTGTGCATAAAACTGATCCCAAGGGTATTTTGAAAATACTCTTTTTTGTCAGTTCTATTTTGCACTGGTTCTAAAAGAAATTTAAACTTGCAGCTAACCTCATCGAATCCCAAAATTAAATGCACGAGACTTGCTGAACCGGGTATCATATAATAGAGGTGCTTTTAAAGTCACTGGCATTTTTGATCAATCTTGAAATTTGTGCTTTTTTATTTGTTGTCTTTCCTCAGGTTTTATCCGAACTAGATATTGTTGTCCCTCTTCAGTTACTAATCAGCATGTTTTCTGATGGAGTTAATTCTGTAAAAGAGTTAGCAAATCAAAGAAAATCGAGAGTCAGCGAACTAGCAGGAAATATTGCATCTCGGAGGGTAACTTATTTATCTTGCTTGTTTTTTTTGCTTAGAAGAGTTTTCCTATTAGAATGCATGTGAAGAATTAAAAAGTGATCTTTCAGTATGGCAGCATTTGATTGGAAACACTCTTGACTATAAAAGTGGAAGAAAATTGGCATGACTTCAATGAGTGCTACTCTATCACATGGTTAATGTAAAGCTAATGCAGCTAGGAACTGCAGGAAAACTGCAGCTTTTCCTTAATGAACTGGGTTTTTTTAGATACTTGTGGAGTGTTCTTAATATCTTTTCCAACCATTTTCATCCTCTGCACCTTCTATTAATAACCATCAACAAGAAATTGTTAGGGACAGTTGGCCACTCTGTGTGAGCTTTTGTATTCTAGTACACATTTGCTGGGTGTAGCTATGTTTCAAAAGGGTGACAAAGCAGAATTTATTTATTTCTCTGAATTTTTTTTTCCCATACAAGAGGTGCAAAGATTGATCTAAAGTTATCCATCAGGCATGTGGTCTGGAAGTAAACACGTACAAATCTGTAGGCACTACAGATACTTGAACATATGTGACTAACTTCCTAGTAGTCTTGGACAAAGTGCTCCAAGGACAGAAGAGCAAGAGGTCTTGAAAGGTGAGATCTTTAGATTTAAGGAACTACACAACATTTAGGCAGCTGACGGCTACCTTACACATAGTCAGACTGTCTTCTGATGTAGCTTCACAGAGAGCACTCCCACAGCTAGCCCATGATCACTTCTAAACTAAACAGAAGAAACGGTCTAAGCTGCTGTCTGGTCTTTCAGACCTTAGCTAGCCCAAAAGTAGATCTCGTTTGTCACCTGTGTATCTATCTCCTTGTAACACTTAGAAATTCTCAGGGTGTTTTAAATGGCCTGCCATGGTGTGAACATAAATCAATGAAAACATGGACATCTTTTTACTATTCTATCTAGTTCATTTCCAGCTACTTGTGTCCTTGGCGTAACCTTACTTACATGGTCCTCTTGAGATAGCTTTGTTTACTAGCCTCCTACTATTGAAGTTTGTGTCCCTGGTCATTGTAACCTGATGGCCAGTTTACTGCCTGCACTGATTTTTCTGTTTGGTTGGTGTTAAAATTCCTCATTAGTAGGAATAAGATAATAGATGTCAGCCACTTCACTGAAAAGAATGTACACGGTGATACTGCCACTTTACTCCTCTCTGGTGAGACCTCGCCTGGAGTACTGCATCCAGTTCTGGAGCCCTCATTATAGAAAGGACATGGACCTGGTGGAGCGGGTCCAGAGGAGGGCCACGAGAATGATCAGAGGATTGGAGCCCCTCTGCTACAAAGATAGGCTGAGGGAGCTGGGGTTGTTCAGCCTGGAGAAGAGGAAGCTCGAGGGGAACATAATGGCAACCTTCCAGTAGCTGAAGGAGGCCCACAGGAAGGAAGCCTATAGGAAGCTGTTTACAAAGACCTGCAGTGACAGGATGAGGGGTTCAAGCTTGTGAAGAGCAGATTTAGATTGGATGTTAGGATGGTGGAACACTGGAATAGGTTGCATGGGGAGGCGGTTGGGGCCCCTGCCCTGGACACATTCAGGGTGAGGCTCGATGGGGCCCTGGGTGGCCTGGTCTAGTGGGGATGTCCCTGCTGACTGCAGGGGGACCAGACTAGATGACCTCTAGATGTCCCTTCCAGCCTGGACCATTGTATGAGTTATGATCTCTGCAGAGTGTGATTCCTGTACTTCTATCATATTTTATCATTCAATGGCATTAAAAGACATGCAGATTTTGCTGAAATGGTACAGAAGGAATGGTAAGGCTGTCAAAGTTCTTGATGTTTCTGCAGTTTCATACAGAATGAGATTGCTCAAATGCATAACAGTCGTTGGGACATGTTGATTCTTTGTCTTCAGGTGAGCGTCGCGTCTGACCCTGGGCGCAGAGTTCAACATGGCATGCTGAGTCCTTTCCCAAGCCCCTTCCAAAGCCCATTTCGGAGTCCAATACGTAGTCCTTTTCACAGCCCTTTCAAGAACTTTGGACACCCCAGTGGGAAGACAATTGATTTTGACGCTGAAGACGATGAAATGAATCTTAATTGTTTCATTTTGATGTTTGATCTCATCTTGAAGCAGGTACTTGCTGGAGGAAAAACAGCTACACTGAGGGGGCACCGAAGTTCTGTTGTCACATTTGGGTCACATTTAATCCTGTGCTGAATTACTTTCTGCTAAGGGACTAACATGAAGTGTAATTTTAAAATCCTCCTACAGTGCTTATTTGCTTGTACCCATACAGGAGTTGTAGCTTCATGGTCAATGAAGAGGAGTTAAATACCTCCACATTCATGTTAGATAGCTCACATGAGTGAAAGGAACTGCGCCTTATAGATTTTATTTCTATAGACTAGAAGCAGAGATTTGTTGTTAAGCTTAGATTAGATGCATAACACTTGGATAACTACATTTCTATGTTGTGAGTCTGAGGTCAGGTGTTTTGGTTAACTGCAGGTAAAATTAATGGGTCCTATGCTTGAAATTGTCTTTAGGTGTTTAAGCTTGGGCCTCAACACAAGTAGTAATTTAAAATTGTGAGTTTCAGTTTGTCTTTTTGGGTATTCTTTCTAGTACTGTGATAAAGCACTATCAGGCATACAGGAAGAGGCAGAATAGTTAGTGCTTTGACTTTTAAATAGATTATAAAACCTTACTCTTTTCATTCCTTTTCAGATGGAACTCCAGGATGATGGTGTCACTTTGGGCTTAGAAAACAGCATTTCAAAAGATATCATATCCATCATAAACAATGTATTCCAAGCACCCTGGGGTGGGTCTCACACCTGTCAGAAAGATGAAAAAGCAGTTGAATGTGGTCTGTGTCAGTCTAGCATTCTGTGTTACCAGCTGGGTTTTGAGCTGCTGGAACAGCTAGCTCCAAAGGAAGAAATCAGGCTTGTGGTAAGTAGAGCAGTAAAGGACCTATATTGCCGGTGTGCTGAAACTCCTTCATTATTCTCATTATATTGTGCACAAGAGAACAAAGCTATGCTGACCTTTTGGCATGGAGGATTTGGGAGGTTAAAGCAAAATGCTATTGAACTGTAAAACTTTCTGAGTTTGAACTGATTCAGAGAACCCAAAAAAGATGCCAATATGAACTCTTCCCCTATCAACATTGAAGTGCTGTTTCATTTCAGAAGAGCACACTCCTGTAATACTGTGTTTTAAATAAAATGTGAAGTGTTAATACTTTTCATCCTTTAAAAGCTAAGAGTGGCTATTTTGAAATGATTTATGATTTTGAATGAATCAAACATGTACATGTACTCTCCAATCACTAGGCATTGTTAAAGCCCTCTGTAGCTTTGAAGAACTGAAGCATTACCTGTGCTCTGGTGAATTTATTTTAAGCTGTATGTCTGTTGTTTGTAACCATTCCATGAGATAGTTCAGAAGACAGCATCATTCCTGTTATTCTGAGTGCTCATTTGCTGTGCTATGACAGAGTGTTTATTACTCTTCTTTTTTGGTGGTGGGTACAGTGATGCCTTTTGATTGGTAAAAGCTTCGGAATTCCATTTGGATGTCTACACTAATAGTAGGTATTGTGCATGTGGTGTTGAGTAACTTGTCCTAGAAAAATTACCTCATGCCATTTCCGTTCACATTGTCACCTCAAGTGAAAGTAGCAAGTGTTGCAGTCTTTTGAGTGCTGGGGTTTGGTGCTGTTTCTAGGACTTTGCAATTAATAAGGTAGTGATAACAATGGGAACCTGTAATCCTGACCTCCTGGTCCTGGTCATGGGCAGAAGTAACTCCAGCCTGCTCCTTTTTTCAATGTAAAAGTGATTGAGATAGCTTCTGCCTGTAAGCCTGTAGCTCTGCAGTAGTGTAGGAAACATGCCCTGCTTCTACCTGTTACTCCTCTGAAGGAAGGACAAGAAGTCTGGTGAAACCACAGCTCTGTGGTTGCATCCCCCTCAACTCCAATATGGATGTGCTGATTCTGTTAAGTAATACCATGTAAGTCTGTGTTTGAAATGTAGTCTCCTTGTCTACCTGCATTTACTGATGCAGAGTTTTAGATATGCAGGTGATTTGAATGCACAAGTGTCTGGGGAAATACATGTGCAGCTTGTCACAACAAATGTAACTTAAAGGGCAGGATATAGTCTCATGTGTTTAGATAACATCAAGAAATGAATTTAACTTCTTTATTCTTAAAGGAGCCCACAGATAATCTCGAGGATAGTCTTCTGTATACTAGACCTGAATTTATTATAGGAACTGAAGGAGAAGAGGAAGACAAATTGGCACCAAAACATGGAGAAAACCCAGGAAATCACACAGAGACCACAGAAAATGCTGGTAGGTAGAGGATGAGGAAGCTGAGTGTTTCAGTAAGGCTTCAGATGAAACACTTCTGTTCATATAGAATACAAGGTTCCGAAGCAGTCTTTCAAGTCCAACAATACAGAGTCACTTTTTACTCATGCATTTAGTTCTTTCAACATATTAATTAAATAGGAAGTGCTGAAAGCCCCTTGATAGTAAGTCTGACTCTCTCAGAAAAATGGTAGAAGAAATCTTGGCTTTTTGAACATACAAAGTCACAAAAACATTACATGCCAAATTTCATGCTGTTGTAACTTTACTGACTGCAGGGTTACTGTGGCTAGAATTATTCTCTCTCTTATCACTTTAACATTCTTTAGTTTTGTTTTGAATCCACAAATGAGACAATTTTAACTTTGTATGTAACTTACATTTTTAACAGCAATAAAGAATGACACAGAAAGAAAATTTTGTTATCAACAACTTCCAGTTACCTTGAAGCTCATCTACACAATATTGCAGGTAAGAATGATTGCTTGTTTAGTTTGAACTTTCGGTTATGTGTTGTCATTGTGTTGAGAGGAGTTCATCTGCTTATACAGGAAATGTCAAGGTTTGAAGAACCAGACATTCTTTTTAACATGCTGAACTGTCTGAAGATCCTGTGTCTTCATGGGGAATGCCTCTATATAGCAAGAAAGGACCATCCACAATTTCTTGCTTATATTCAAGATCACATGCTGATTGCAAGGTAGGTTTTTAGTGCACATTTTGTGTTCATACTTTGTTGGTTCTCCAACTTTACATTTGTTGTTGTCATCAAAGAATTTGCAGGTTTAGTAGGAAAATTAACGAAGGGTGGTAGGGAGGCTTGGAAAGGTTAAATAAGTGTATAAGGGCACATTTCGCAGGCTAAATAAGAAGTTGCAAATGAAACCAGAGTACCCTGCATTGTCTGTCGTGGCTACTCTGTCATGTGCCACTTGTTTTGCAGTGAGTCAGTGTTTCTTGTATTGAATAATAGCATTGTCAGGGTGAATTGGATTGAAATCTCTGCATTTTAAGATTCTCTTTGGAGA
>VWYK01076623.1:0-17704 GCA_013399775.1 Semnornis frantzii
CAGTTCCCTCAGCTGCACCTCTCATGACCACTTCTCCAGACCCTTCACCAACTTTGTTACCCTTCTCTGGACCCACTTCAGTGTCTTTCGTGTAGTGATGGCCCCAGCCTGCTTCAGCCTCAAGTTTCATGCGCTAAATTTTATCTAGAGTGGGTGTCAGACGGAAGTGAGGTAAGAGCACTGTGCCCTTTGCAGTAGGAGGTCTGGCAGAATCCACACAGTTTGAGAACTGGAAAGTGAGAACACAGCTTCCAAGAGCCCTGGCACCTCTTTTTAGCTGTCACAACAGTGTCAAATACATTTGCTCAGGAAAGAGAAGAATACAGTGTCCAAATTTGAATGCCAGGTTGTATTTAACAGGACGGGAGCCTTTCACTGCCCATTTCCCTCTCTCTTTATTAAAGAAAAAGAAAGGCATCAGCATCTATGTTAATGACAGATTACCAGGATTATGAGCTGCTTTATCTGAGGGAGAACACTTAGTGGTGTGCAGTCACCCAGTGTCAGGCTTTTGTCTTTGGATTCGCTAGGAAAACTGGGAAAGACAGTGGATGGAGACAGGTGCCTTGATGAGTACCATTTATTGGTACAGCAGGGCTGGGCAGCCTGAAATGGGATGCTACATGAAGAGATTGTTGCCTGAACTAGCTCTGAAGTTCTGCTCGTCTCCTAGGTGGGGGCTGATCCACTTCTGCTCTTCTGTTTTGGTGTCTCAGGTGTTTAATGAGCGTTGCCGAATTCACTACAAGCCTCCGAAGAGTCAATGATGTGGGGTATTTTCCATCACGGTGGTGCATAACCATGAGAGCCAAACTGGAAAGAGGTCTTGGGTGAGCTCTATCAGGACCCTCCAGAACCAGTAGAACCCAGTCTTGTTTTGTTTTGGACCTACTTAGCGGAAACCTCAAGTTTGAAATGATTTTCCTGTAATCAAGAGAAAACAACTCATCTTTTGTACAAGATACATGAACAAATGAGTTTTATAGTATTAAAATAATTATCAAATGGAATATGAAACTGGCATCTTTCTTGAACTTGTACAGCTTCAGCAGCCCTGCAGAGGAAGAAACAGTAACCAGTGATGAGCAGGGAGGAGAAGGCTCTCCCTGAACTGCTAACTATCCTGCTAAACTATCAGTGAACATGGTATGTTTGTGCAGATAACCATCTAAAATCTGGAAAGAAATCAAAATTGCAAGTGTAGGTTCAGCATCCCTGAAAGTCAGAAGCTAGCAGCATTGTTCCGAACTACTCAACATGAGCAGCATTGGTTCAGGTGGGTGGGGTGCAGGTTTGCTGTTGTTCCCACAGATGGCACCTGTTGCATAGTGCCCTTTGGTCTGTGTTAACCAAATGATAGATTTGGTTTTTTTTCCTCTCTAAATAGGGAACTTGGCGTCAATTCAAAACCAGCTTGGGTTTGAGATGAAGATATATCTCATTTGGGAATGAGACTGTTAACTAGCCAGTGACCCTGTTTTGTCCCTCCTGCTGAACTTTTAAAATTAATTCTATAGGCAAATTGCCTTTGAGTGGAGAAAGCAGCTGTATATACCTGAGCTGTTGATTCTGGCCCTAGTGTTGTATTTAGAAAGCTTTAATGCAACACCTCTGCAGTAAAAGAGCATTTAGAAGTGGATAAATATGAGGAAAGCAGGATTGCTGTAATTATACCTTTATTTTTTACAAACTCTTAATTGGCTTATAGTCAAATGACAGTGCTTTGTTGCCAACTGGTTTTATTGCTCAGTAAAATCCTTAAGACTTATTAAAGTCTTAAAATTTAGTCTCTAAGAACAGTTGAACTTGAACAGAGCCTTAAAGGTACATCCTGCAAATACTTTGGAATTCAGTAACAGCTGTGAAATGGAGTCCATACTCTCAGATCTCTAAAAGCTGTGCATATGTAGGGTGTGAGAAGTAAGAGGAGGAATGTAACTGGAAGCTGGCAGAAATCTGTGCAGCATCCTCTGGTTTATAGTTTTTCATCCAGTGGAGACTTGAACTATGTGATGGCCTTTATTTTTAGCAACAGAATCACTTGGTTGCACTTACTTCTTCCTCACTCTCAAAAAAAATGTTTGAAGTCTTGAAGGATGTAAATCCTAACATTGAAACCTTCTTTTTCCCTTTTTTTTCACCAAGGTACTGCAGCTACTCTAAGCAGAACTTTAGTTGGAGCTCTTGTCTCACTCTTTGATTGTTCTCATAGTTTAGCTGCAACTATAAAAGCAGAGAACATGTTTTTTCTTCAAATGTTAAATTCTTATAATTGTTTGTCCTCATAACGGAAAGCAAATACTTCTCAGAACTGTGGACTCAGTTGCCAGTAACCTAATTTCCACAGGAGGTGATCCACTAATGAGATGCTGAGTACAATTTTGCTTTCAAAGTTGGTACTCTAATCCTAACCTCTCTAATATAGGTATCTAAAATACTTGTTCTCTTCAGGGTTTGTGTGTGCAGCTGTAGGGAGAAATTCTCCTTTTATGCCATTGTATATTAGAAGCTTCTCCCAGTGTGTGTAGAGTTGCTGTCAATACTCTTGAAATTTGAGCATGTATTATATTTCTGTAAAAACTAGAGACTGTAATGAGAATTAATAACTGTCCTCCTTTATCCATCCAGATGTTTGCTCAGCTTTTGCGAGAAAACTTCTTCACTTAAGCAGATGCTGTGAAGAATGACGTGTAACAATGGATGTGGCACATGCAGATTGGGTTTGGGGTTTGGTTTTTTGGTTTTTTTGCAGCAGCAGCCCAGCTTTGCATTTGTTATGAAAAAAAAATTGTTAGAAAAACTTCCAACCCCAACACAGCACTGTTTTTCATTTGAATATAAGACCAAATAAGCAGGTGTATACAAACCTGTATAGGAAAACCTTCTGACTTCATAAGAAGACTCTTAAATCCCAAACATCCCTTCTTTGGGTGTATACAGAAGGTTGGTTGCATTAAGAAGTTGAATTACTCTTATTTAGTTTTCCCTGAGCACAGAGGGATATCTCTCATAGTAGATGGCAAATCACGTGGATTGGAGGCTGCTTAACTCTTGCTGTTGAACTTAGCGGAAGATGAAGGTGAGTAACTGGAATTGCATGTCATGCTAATTACTTCTGATCTGTCCGTGATGTGGAGTAGTTTGTGATGGTTTGTAAATGACACTGAGATGAGCAGTGGGCTGTACTAGACAAAGGCAAGTAAAATCTCCATTTGGTGACCCCTCCATTCTGGGATCATGCTTGGACTGCCATTGAGTCGTGCTTCAACTTTTCCATCAAGGCAGTCACAAAATCACTAGGTTGCTTGCTGTCATATGTGAATCAAATAATGGACCCCTGCAAATACCAGGATTTCATCCAACTGATGGCCCTGCCCTGAGTCTAGATCTCCTACAAGTGGCTCGCTCCTCTGCTGAGGCTTTCCCACTGCTTGAAAGTAGTGAATATAGTTGGGCGGATCTCACTTGCTTGGAAAATCCTCTCAAGCATGTGCTTATTTCCTTTGGTGAAATAGAAAGAGCTGTGTGTTGTCTGGCACTCTGTGTTGTTGACTTGTGCAGTGTATAGACTCAAGAGCGATGGAATCGGTGTGGCCAGCAGATTGAAAGAGGCGATCCTGCTGTTTTGCTCTGGTGAGACAAGACTTGGAGCATTGTGTACAGCTCTGGGAGCCCCAACCCAAGAGAGACAGGGACCTACTAGAGTGGGTCCAAAGGAGGGCCACAAAGATGATCAGAGAGCTGGAGCGCCTCTATAAAGAAAGGTTGAAAGAATTGGGGCTGTTCAGCCTGGAGAAGAGAAGGCTCTGGGGAGACCTCGTAGCTGCATTGCAGTATCCAAAGGGGACCTACAGGAAGGCTGGGGAAGGACTGTTTAGAAGGGTTTGTAGTGGTAGGATAAGGGCCTGTGGTTTTAAGCTGGAGTAGGGTAGGTTTAGGTTGGACACAGCTCTTTACAATGAGAGTGGTGAAATACTGGAACAGGTTGCCCAGGGATGTGGTTGAGGCCCTGTCCCTGGAGACATTCAGGATCAGACTTGATGTGGCCCTTGGCAGCCTGATCTGCTTGGAGGTCTCCCTGTGCATTGCAGGGGGCTTGGACAGGGTGACCTTTGAGGGTCCCTTCCAAGTCAATGCAATCTGTGAATCTCTTTAAAGCTTTTCTTAAGGATAAAACTTCATATTTCTTGTAATCCAAGTTGATGTACAGGGTCAGAAGTCTTTTAAAATTAAAGTGGGTAGCAGGAGAGGAAACCTATTTTTGCACACCTGCTCATTGAAAGTCAAGGCTGTCGTTCCTGCAATGATGAAAAGTAGATCTTCACTTGATAGATACAGGCCTGCATTCCGTTAGCAGCTCATGAAATGGTGCAGACCTTGTGCCATTTCATCCAGTCACAATTACAACTGTGTGTTCTCACTGCAAAACCAGGGGACTGACCTACTGACTTAGCTTTCACAATCATAGTTACAGAGCTGGCTTCATTTCTCATTTAAAATACTCAAAAATACTTAACTGTGTGGCTTGTTTCTATTCTGGCTTTTGCTTACTTTTTTGTAACTGTACTGGTGTTTTCCTTGACTCTAGCTTCTACCTCTTGAAATTACTTATACCGGGCCAAAGTAGTGGTCTGCAAGCTTGTAAAGACTTGTTTCTTCCTTATTGGAGTAGGGCATAGTGGAAGATGTTACTCAGGTTTGAAACTGTGAAGATTGCTAGTGCCATTCTCCAAGTCAGCAGCAGCAGTTATGTGAAGAGAAGGTGCCATCTGTGCAAATGGGAAAGCACAGTCTGGAATAGTGTCTGGTATCAATTATTTAGAGTAGATATTAGGAAGTGATTCTTTACAGTGAGGGTGGTGATACACTGGAACAGGCTGTCCACGGAGTCTATGAATGCTCCCTCCTTGGGGTATTCAAGGCTAGGCTGGTTGAGGTCTTGATCAACCTGGTCTAACAGAAGGGGCTTGGAACTAGATGATCTTTAAGGTCCCCTTAGACCTAAACAATTCTGTGAATCTGTGAATCAAACATGTCTCAGATACTAAAGCAGAGACACTCATTAGCTTGTCAGTGTTGTGCAACAGGTGGAATTGGGGCTGGCTTACTTCTGAAGGCAACGTTCCAAATGCTGTTTCATTATGTCCAAAGCTTAAAGGAGAGAGGTGTAGATGAGGGCAGTCTAAGACAGTCCATTGCCACTGGTTGTCATTGAGAGCAGATCTGTTGAACAGCTAAATGACTTCATCAGCTGTGTGAGATGAGTACTACAGTCTTAGAAATATCACCAGATTTTGGGGCAACCATTAGCACCCCACAGAAAGAAGCAGACTGATTAGCCTGTATAAATTTCAGTGTCAGCTTGCTGGCAATTAGTGTTCATTTCCTTTCCTTTCTGTACAACTGCATTCTGTGAAAAAAGTTCTTATGCTTTGAAGTTTAAAAAAAAAAAAACAATACAGAAAGCCCAGAAACATGGAGTCCAGCAAGGGATCTTCATGCACCATTAATGCCTTTAGTTTCACATCTAGTGTTTTCTCAAGATTAGAAATTAACTCTCGTGCTCTTTTTGCTTGGTGTATTTTATTAATCAGAATCCAAAATTCTCCAGAGATCTAGTGCTGCTATGGGGACCTTACCACATGCCAAAAGAGTTAGTGTATCTTGGTGAGTGGAGATATTAAATTATTAAATAATAATATAATTTATTAAATAAATATTATTAAATATCCTAGTTTAGCACTGGTGCTGCATGTTGTTGGGTGGATTCTGTGGCTTCTGGCCACTGTAAGGTGAGGTGGCTCTTCCAGTGAGTTAACTCAGCTGTCCATGAGCCACCTGATGAAAGATGATAAGCATTTGAGTCAGGATCTTGTGCAATTTGAGTCAGGATCTTGTGCAAACGATAGAGTTTGAGCTCATCAACTTCAATTGTCCTTAACTCCAGGAGCTGGGATGTGAGGAACTCCTCGTCTGGAGTGCTCGGTTTGGAAAAAGTGGCAGACTTCCAGTTTTAACATCGCTCTTTCCCTTCATTCCCAAGAACTGGGAACATTTTGTTAAGAAAGATGGTATCTCAGGACAACTGTTTTTCCTCAGATACTTTTTGTTTGCTCCCATAGCACTGCTGCTTAAGTCTGGGAATTTCTACATCTTTTTTGGGAATGTGCTGTTACCCTGGCTGTTGAGTTTAGGGCGCTTAGAGCACCAGATTCTCACTCTCTCATCCTTTGTCCCAAGCACAGGCCTTGAAGTTAGACATGAAGTACTTTTTACACACTCTTGCACCGCTCATCCATGAGAGGGGTCAGTAGGCTGTTTAGGACACCAGCAAGCCTGTGCTGCATTGCTGTGGCCAGGAACAGTCTGGTTTCCAGCAAACGCCCTAACGCTGATTCCAGCAGAAATGCCCACTGTCTGTGTGCAGCATGTGCTCTCATTTCACCCACCCCCTTGTACCTGCTCCATGGCACTAAAAATTGCCTGATGTGTTCCAACATCTCTGCGCTTTGCTCTGTGACAGCATTCATTCCATTTGCTGGAGAGGAGGATGGCAAGAATACCGAAAGGGAGCATCTGGAGATGTTTTCTCTCCCGTACCAGGTTGGGCTGCTCACAGTTGCCAGCTTTTCCTTGGTAGGTTGCATGTGCTTTGAGCTTTGTCACTTCATATATGGACATGGATATGACTATGGCTGCACCTGTAACTGCAGAATAAATACTTTTGGCTATATATTCTGCATGTTACATATTCCAGCAGTGTGCGAAATATAAGTACCTTGAAATGAGAACAGCTATGGTGCACGCACAACTGCTGTGGGGAGAGGGATTGTGTCTTCCAGGAAATTTATGCTGGAGTTTCCATAAAAAAGCAAGTGGTACAACAGGTGCTGTTACCATTGCCTGATTTCAGCTCTAGGATTCATGGGTAAGGAACAGAAATAACTTCTATTTGCAGTACTTACCTGAACCTAGGATTTTCTGTTATTCTTCCCCTGTACTCAGCACTGGTCAGGCCACACCTTGAGTCCTGTGCCCAGTTCTGGGCCCCTCAATTCAAGAAAGATGCTGAGGTACTGGAATGTGTCCAGAGAAGGGTGACAAAGCTGGTGAGGGGCCTGGAGCACAGCCCTGTGAGGAGAGGCTGAGGGAGCTGGGGGTGTGCAGCCTGGAGAAGAGGACGCTCAAGGCAAGCCTCATTGCTGTCTACAGCTACCTGGAAGGAGGCTGTAGCCAGGTGGGGTTGGTCTCTTCTCTCAGGCAACCAGTAACAGAACGAGGGGACACAGTCTCAAGTTGTGCCAGGGGAGGTCTCAGCTGGATGTTAGGTGGAAGTTCTTGCCAGAGAGAGTGATTGGCATTGGAATGGGCTGCCCAGGGAGGTGGTGGAGTCGCTGTCCCTGGAGGTGTTCAAGAAAAGCCTGGATGGGGCACTTAGTGCCATGGTCTAGTTGATTGGCTAGGGCTGGGTGATAGGTTGGACTGGATGTGCTTGGAGGTCTCTTCCAACCTGCTTGATTCTGTGATTCTGTTCCTCTTGTGGTCCTCATTACTTTAAGACTGTTCTGATCAGAAAGAGGGAAGTAAAGCCATTGAATGTAATCTGCAGTCTGCTCAGTTTCCTGCTTGGAAGGGTATTGAGACAGTGCAGTTTCAACATTGAATAGGACCTTCACTAACAAAATTACTACAGGTTTTGTCCTGATCTTGAGTGATGTTGGGAAATACTGGGTGTGACTGATCCATTTCCTGAGTGCACAGACTAGTCATCTGCATATGGGTGGAGAGGCAAGAGGTTCTAGTTGCAGCCCAAACCAACTATCTTAAGATGTGGGGGGCAGGAGGCATTATTTGCTTTTTGTACTGATGTGGATATTTTATACACAGAAGATTTTAAAGTGCTTTTGACATTTAGTGTTAATACTAGCAGTGCTTTGCTTTGCATATTCCCAATATCCCATTTCTCTCCTCCTCCTGGTCAGTAATGATAGGCTCCCTATGTTACAGGTCATACGACTGCATGACACATATCTCTGTATATATACCAGATTCCTGGTGACTCTACTCAGACTGTGCCAAACTTCCCTCTACATAACTACCCTTCATTTCAGAGATGTTACCTGCCACTATGATGCCTGGAGGCTTATCTGAAACCAAGCCTGCTACTCCAGAAGTCCAGCATATTGTTAACCAGGTGAGTTGTGATCTGTATAAAGATGAAGTCTATGTGCAGAGGGCTGAGCCCTGAAGCTTATGTCCCACTGCACTCAGCACAGGTAAGGCCACATGTTTAGTAATGAGTTCTCTTTTGGGACACTTGCTACAGGAAGAACATTGAGGTGCTGGGAAAGGTCCAGAGAAGCACAACGAAGCTGGTGGAGGGTCTAGAGAATAAGTCTTGTGAGGAGCAGCTGAGGGAACTGAGGTTGTTTAGCATGCAGAAAACGAGGCTGAGGGAAAACTGCTTTGCTCTCTACAGCTCCCTGAAAGGTTGTAATGAGGTGAATGTTGGTCTCTTCTCTCTAGTAACAAGTGATAGGATAAGGGCAAATGGACTCTGCTTGCACCAGGGGAGGTTTAGGTTGGATATTAGAAGCCACTTCTTCACTGAAAAGATTCTTGAAGGCTGGAACAACCTGTCCAGGGAAGTGGCTGAATCACAATCTCTGGAGGCGTTTCAAAGATGCAGAGATTTGGTGGTGAAGGACATGGTTTACCACCAGATTTTTGTGGAGTTGGGTGATGGTCGGACTCAAGGATATTAAAGGACTTTTCCAACCAAAATGAGGCTGTGAGACCAGCCTTGTTTAGACCAGAAGCTAGCATTGAAAATGGGCATCTCCTTAGTTGCCAGTCAGTATTTTCTCAGCATTCTGCATAGGCAGAGTACCGGCAAGCCTGAGGCAAACCACCTCTCTCTGTTCCTTGTCCATAGCCAGGGATGGCTCTGGCTTCCTTCACTTAATATTCACATGTAGTTCACAGGCCAGATGTGCTATGCTAGCACTGAGGTCACTTGTTTGAAATTAAAGGTGGTGTATTTGAAGGGGAAGATACCTAATAGCATTAATTCCTCACTGAAAACTGGAGAGAACAAACTGTGTGAGTATGCGCTAGAAAAAAAGGAGATATAGGACAAGGCTATGAATAAACAGCATTTTCTCTGCTGGTATCAAATATTTTCTAGAGTCACAGCTGTGATGCAGAGGCTGCTGGTAAGCCAGTTGGACAAGGTGAGCTTGACACAAGGAAGGCAGGATGAGTCCAGTCACCATAGTGGGTGGTTGGTTACAGGCAGCTGTGCTCTTCCTGGAAGCAGCTGTGTAAACAGCACCTCTGCAGGTCTTCTGATGTCCAGCAGTGCAGCAACTTTTAAAATGAGTGTATACTGTCTCCTTCCTGAAGGGCAGGTGGAGAACAGCATGGCATGGGAAAGCTCCTTTCATGTCTCACGTCTCATATTCCCACCCACCCCACCTCACAGTTTGGAAAGGTGAGGGGACTTTTGGCAGCTGCACAAAGTGTAACTTACGCCTTCCTTGAGGGGAACAGAAATAGGAAGTAATGGAGCTGAACATGTTGGCCTACACTGTTACTCACTCCTGTGTCTGCTGGGCTCCCAGCTCCCTCTCTTGGTGTGCCACAGAGGACAGTGTTTGCACCAGTGGCATTCCTCATCTCCTTCAAGCTTGCAAGCTAAGAGCAGGCCATGATGAAACCAGACTAAGGTTATTTGGAATGTGTGTGCAGAGGGTCAGGGCCACTGAAAAATGCCTGTAAAATAGGCTGTGTGTGCTGAGGCCAGAGTCCAGATCTCTCAGCAGATTCTGCTGATCCTCCAGATGGCTCTCCATGTGGCGGAGGGTGTAGTGTTTACTATGAGTTTCCTTATGTGAAGATACTTGATGGTACCTGAGATTTCTGATTGGGCAGAGTCATACAAGTCACTTTTCAAAATATATGGCCATTGCAATACACAGTTCAGTCACAAATCCAACGTGATCTCTGTTACTGGTCTCTATCATATGCTTACTGCCGTGGAGCTGGGCATCCTCAGCCACCAGGGAGGAGGAGGTGGGTTGAAGTTGGCTCAAGCCTGCTGTCCTCTAAAAAAATCTTGCTCGTTGTTTAGTTTTGATAGTCTGTGTTGGGCAGGGCCCTGTGGTGAGTCTCCCCATGCTAATCTGGCTCACTCAGGGAGGTGTTCTCATTCTTACACTCACCGTGAGAGATGTTTACCTCAAAGAAACACCCTCTGGTCCACCTTGTGTTGAGATAAAGTCACCTTCTTTGCAAAATCCATGGCCAGCCACACCCTACAATTGTTCTCAGAGTTTTGTAGGTGCATCACCTGTGCCCAGCTCCTCTGAGCCTTCTGCTATTTGTAGGGCGTGACTGAACAGTTCTAGTTGGGTAGGTACACATGGGGGAGGGCTGGAGTATGTGTTGCAGGGCGATGATAAGAGCTTTTCAGAGGGGGGGTAATTTACTGCAGAGCAGTAAATTCCATCAGGAACACCAGTGGAATCCCTCAGGAACAGTATCACTGCTCACTCTAAGCCGACACAAGTAGCTGAAGGAGCAGTGTTTTACCAATGGGAGGGAGACCCTAAGGAAGCGCTTATGGCACCTCTGTGATTACAATTCTTATTTCGTGGCAGGGAGGGCAATGTCTCCTGCCAGTTGGGGGGCTGTGAAACTTGACCAATGAGTCTCCTAGGATAGTACAGCATGCCAGATACCGAGATGTGCTTTTAATGCCAGGCTGTGTTAAGGGTGAGCAGAAGATCCCATACTGCTGCAGTGTGTGTCAAAGATGAAACACAGAGTGCAAACATGCACTTCAAACCGTGAACATTTGCTTCAGCCTGTGCTCATGCTCACAGAGCACAGAGCAAATATAGAGCCTGAAGTGCAAATCTACAGATTTTCTGCTTGATTCCCCAAGAGGAGACTGATCTGAATTGTAGTGTTCTTCCATTCTCAGTAAATGCAGGAAAATGAAAACAAATTATTGTTTTTATTTTTTACAAGGTAAAGTTTTTGCCTTGTGTTGAGTGCGAGAGAGAGGTCTCCTTGATCCTTTCTCCCTTGACAAAGCTCACAGTCCGCCACAGAAGCTTGGCTGTAGTTCTCTAAGGAAAATATTCTTGTGGAGAAAAACCTTACCCTGGAGCAGTCCTGCTCTGTGTCCAGCCAGATAATGTGTCACCCTTTAATCACAGAATGTCGGGGGCTGGAAGTGCCCTCGAAAGCTCATGCAGTCCAACCCTACTGCCAGAGCAGGATCACCTATATCAGATCACACAGGAACACATTCAGGCGGGTGTTGAATATGTCCAGAGAGAAGACTCCACTCCATTCCCTTCATAATCTTTGTGGCTCTGTGCTGGACTCTCTCAAGCAGTTCTATATCGCTCTTGAACTGGGGGGCCCAGAACTGGACACAGTACTCCAGATGTGGCCTAACCAGGGCAGAGGGACAGGAGAACCTCTCTCTACTTACTAACCACAGCCCTTCTAATACATCCCAGAATGGCATTGCCCCTCCTGGCCCCAAGAGCACATTATTGGCTCATGGCCAACCTCCCATCAACTAGGACCCCCAGATTCTTTTCCCCTTTGGTGCCTTCCAACAGGTGAGTCCCCAACCTATCTTGATACTTGGGGTTGTTCTTTCCCAGTTGCAAGACTCTATTTGCCCTTGTTGAATTTCATTCAGTTTCTTCCTGCCCACCCCTCCAGCCTGCCCAAGTCTTGCTGAATGGCAGCACAGCCTTCAGGTGTGGCAGCGACTCCACCCAGTTTGGTGTCATCAGCAAACTTGCCAACAGTTGCCTAAAACTGGGGAATGTTCTGGGCTTAAGGAGCTTTTAGGTAGGAGCTTAGGCATGTTCTGTTTTTCCTTCTGAGGATGAAGGAGCTGTTTGCCTGCCTGATTTTACTGAAGGTTCTGTCAGTCAGTAACAAATGAGGGACTTAGTGGTCAGAGGTTAGAAGACATCATAAAACTGCAATGAACTGGCTATTTTTTTTTCTTTTGTTGTGAGAGAAGGATAATAACCAAAAGTTGCCACTTAGGAGCAGAGGTATTATATGTATGTATCCAAAGTTGCCATTTCAGAGCATCCTGGGATCCCCAGGACTCAGACGGAACACTCCTTTGAAAAAGAATTAAACTCTAATTCCAACAGGCTACAGAATGCTGGAGACAAGGATAGGAAAAAGGGCTGGAGGTCTTGGTGTAAATGGAATTATTTGGGGAGTTCTGGGTTTAAATGATTAAGGATGTGGTTTTTGAAAGAATTGAAATTGGAGTGGTAGATGTGAAAGAAACGCCTGAAAATGAACCCACCAACCCTTTTTTCCCTTTCTTTTTGCAGGTGAAGCCACAGTTTGAAAGCAGGGTAAACAGCACATTTGGCATCTTCAAAGCCATAGTGTACAGGACTCAGATTGTTGCCGGGACCAACTACTTCATTAAGGTTTGTATATATTATAGGAGGAAGTACTTGTAGTTAAACAACATAGGTGATTTGCATAGTGGCTTATAGCAAGAAAGAGAAGCAAATGTACTAGAAAACCATCTGATGTGCCCGAGAGAGTTAAGCATTATCTCCAAATGCTTATAAAATCCATCCGCTCGGCACTGCTGTAGAACAGGAGGGAAAGTGTACCCACAGCAAGTTTGCTGATGCTAGAGAACTGGGAGGAGTGGCTGACACTCCATCAGGCTGTGCTGTCATTCAGCAAGACCTGGACGGCTTGGAGAGTTGGGCAGAGGGGAACCTCATGGACTTAACAAGGAAGGGTAAGTGTAGAGTCCTGCACCTGGGGAGAAATAGCTTCCTGCACCAGTACATGTTAGACGTTTGACCTGCTGGAAAGCAGCTCTGTGGAGAAGGACCTGGAAGTGCTGGTGGACAGCAAGGTCCCCATGAGGCAGCAATGTGCCTTTGTAGCCAACAAGGCCAAAGGTATTCTGGGATAAATTAAGAAGAGCGCAGTGAGCAGGCCAAATGGGCTTCTTCTCCCACTCTGCTCTGCCCTAGTGAGACCACACCTTTAGTATTGTGCCCAGTTCTGGCCTCCCAGTTCAAGGGAGAAGGAAACTACTGGAGAAAGTCCAATGGAGTGCTACAAAGATGTCAGGGGAACTGGAGATTCTCTCTTGCGGGGAATGGCTGAGAGACCTGTGGCTTATTAGCCAGGAAAAGAGCAGAGTGAGGGGAGATCTTCTCAATGCTTATCTAAATGGTGGAGGTCAGGAGGATTGGGCTGGGCTCTTTTCTGTGGTGCACAGTGATAGAACAAGGGGTAACAGGCACAAAGAGGCACCAACACAGGAGGTTTCTCTACAGTTACCTGAAGGGAGTGAAGAGCGAGGAGGGGCTCAGCCTCTTCTCCTTGGTGGCAAACGCCAGGACTAGAGGAAATGGTTACAAGCCAGGGCAGGTATAGGCTGGATATTAGGAAATATTTCTTCAAACATTGGGATGGTCTGCCCAGGGCAGTGTTGGAGTCACCATCCCTGGAGGTGTTTAAACAGCAGGTGGACCTGGCACTTAAGGACATGAGGACATGATTCAGTGTTGACNCTCACCTGGATGTGTTCCTGTGCAACCTGACGTAGGAGAACCTGCCTCAGCAGGGGCATGGATTAGATGATCTTCAGAGGTCCCTTCTAATCCCCACCATTCTGTGATTCTGTAAAACGTAAAAAACATGCACTGTGCTGCTTCAGATGTTAGCGGTGACTCAATCATCTCGCTGCAAGGCTATCAATTGCCTTATCAACTCAAACCACTTAGCCATAACTCTGATGTCCTTCTCCTTTTAAGGCAGAGTAGCTTTCCTATTGTGTCTGTGTCCTTCGATTTATGTTTATGATAATGAATTTGAGGTCAGCCTGAGGATCTGGTGGAGGGTTAGAGTGTATTTAGTTTAATTCCAAAACAATTCAGTGCAAGCATTTCATTCTCGGCCCACCAGTTCTGCATGCGAGAAGTGCATGTCAATGTCTTGGTTCTTTGTCATGTGCTGCAGGGGGACAGCCTGCTTGCTAGTTCCTTCTCTATTTTCAAAATACCCTTTCTGCTGCAGAGGGAAAGCAGATCATGATTAACGTGTAGGACATGCTCTCCTGACACAGGTCGGAATCCTTTTATTAAAGAAGCTGGGAGGTAGCATTAGGGGAGTGGTAGTTCGGCAGAGAGACATTATGGGTGTCTACTCCACACTTCTCATATATAGTTCATGTGAGGAGGGGCAGACACTGTCAAACTTTCTTCTTTTCCAGGTCCTTCCTTAAGAGTTATTCCTGCTCTGTGGGTGCCAGAGGATGGTACTGACAGACTATCTATTGTATAGCTAGTCAACATCTTACTTATGTGAATGTTATTCATGCTTCCTTTGCTCCTGGGAGCTGTGCTTTTGCTTTGTGGATAAGGCACTAAGTGATGAAGAGGAACAATTTCCATGAAGGCTGCAGTAAAACCAGAAGAAATGGCCAGCTGCAGTTCTTCCCTTAATGCCATCTTATTGCTAACCAAGGCAACATAAAATACTTCTCTGCTGTCCATTCTAAGCCTCACAACCCAGCTGCTCAGAAATGAAGATGGACATGTTACCAAACTTAGAGAAAATCCATTTATAATACTGCTGGACAGAGTGCAGCATCACCTTGTCTAGATACTGCTGTTGCCAACAAAGGTTGGTCTAGATGGCCCTTGATGCCACTTCCACCCTGCTATTCTGTGACTGCATGATTTGTCTCTTCTTTCCCAGTCTTCTAAGTGATGGGAAGCTGTTACTCACTTTAGCATCAACTGGAACGAGGTCTGTCACAAGAGTCACTCTTTCAAACTTCTGAATTTTGTGCATCACTAATATTCTACCAACAGCCTTAAAGGTGAGATGTGATCCAGAGCAAGACAAACACAGTGCCATGTAGCAGTCGTCAGAAACCATGTTGAAACCCCTTAGAGCTCAAGGCATTAAACTTTCCCTTCATGTTTTATTCCTCACAGAAAGTTTAGCTCTGTGTGTATAGAATCATAGAATCAGCCAGGTTGGAAGAGACCTCCAAGCTCATCCAGTCCAACCTATCACCCAGCTCTAGCCAATCAACTAGACCATGGCACTAAGTGCCCCATCCAGGCTTTTCTTGAACACCTCCAGGGACAGCGACTCCACCACCTCCCTGGGCAGCCCACTCCAATGCCAATCACTCTCTCTGGCAAGAACTTCCTCCTAGCATCCAGCCGAGACCTCCCCCAGCACAACTTGAGACTGTCCCCTCGTTCTGTTGCTGGTTGCCCAGGAGAAGAGATCAACCCCACCTGGCTACAACCTCCTTTCAGGTAGTTGCAGACAGCAATGAGGCTTGCCCTGAGCCTCCTCTTCTCCAGGCTGCACACCCCCAGCTCCCTCAGCCTCTCCTCACAGGGCTGTGCTCCAGGCCCCTCACCAGCTTTGTCACCCTTCTCTGGACACATTCCAGTACCTCAACATCTCTCTTGAATGGAGAGGGCCAGAACTGGGCACAGGACTCAAGGCGTGGCCTGACCAGTGCTGAGGACAGGGGCAGAATAACCTCCCTTGTCCTGCTGGCCACACTGTTCCTGATCCAGGCCAGGATGCCATTGGCTCTCCTGGCAACCTAGGTACACTGGTGGCTCATGTTCAGCCTATGAAATAATGTACAACTTCATGGTAAGTCTTTATGTGTTTTAGGCTGGATATCAGAAGACACTGACCGAAAGGGTTCTCAAACACTGGAACAGGCTCCCTAGGGAGGTGGCTGAATCCCCATGCCTGGAGGTGTCTAAAAGACTCAGAGATGTGGTGCTGAGTGATGTGGTTTAGTAGAGAATGGTTGGACTCAATGATCTTAAAGGTCTTTTTTAACCAAAATGGTTCTGTTGGGACCATCTGGTGATCAAGTTTGTTTTTTTAATTATTTTGGCCACTCTCACTCAAGCATCAAGCACAAGCACTGAGATGTGTTATGCTGTCAGTTCAGGCACTGATGTGTTTGGAGCGATTCCACAGATGAGTTTCAAATGGATCTTTCTGTTTCTTTAGGAGCTGGCACTGTCTTTGTGACTTGACCTGCTTCTGAGTCATTTAGATTTACTGTCTCTTATCTCCTGCCATGAGTGTCTCCAGAAGCTGTAAGGCAATGTAATTGGGCCCTTGATGACCAGAATAGAACACCATCAACACTTTTCTCCTGTTGTGTGTCCTGGTGCTGCCAGACCCAAGAAATCCTACTCATTTTCCATTTCCTTGAGTCTGAGAGTGTTTATTACAGTTTTTCTATGGGTGTAGACCGTTTCTGACATCAGTTTCTATGCAGACTTGGGTTAAAAGCTGTTGAAGTAAAAATGAAGAAACACCTAAAATTAAGGTCCTGAGCAAAGATATTCTCCAAGTATGTAAAATCGTCCTTTGTTTGAACCTGTTTTGAACCATGATCCTCACTTTCCTACTGTTTTGGCTTCCAGGTCCAAGATTCTGATGCTGATTATGTCCACTTAAGGGTGTTTCAGAGCCTTCCTCATGAGAACCAAGGTCCCAGCCTTGTCGGTTTTCAGACTGGCAAAACCAGAGATGACCCTCTGACCTACTTCTGAGAGAAAATGAGGAATGGCACTTGTATGTGAATTCTACCTGTGTCAGTAAATGCATGGAAATAAAGTGAGTTTGGAAAACTCTCATGTCATGTCTGGGTCTGCTGCCTGGCTAAAGCTTGAGTAAGCTCTGGCACACTATTTAAAGCTGTCTCCCATTTCAGATAGATGGCTCTAAGACAGCGCACACTCATTTCAGTTCCTCTCTCCAAAGCAGTCATCCAAAACAAAACTTGAGGCCTCCTGAGCACACTTCAGGCACAACAGGCTCTGTACAAAGCATGTGGAGGCTTAAAATACACACACTGCTTATAAAGTGTGTGAGGATGGATGGATGGGATACCCTAATGGGAGGGAGGGATGGATGAATACATAGTTGTAGGGATGGGTGTATAGATGGATCATTTCTGGCAGAAGGGAAAAGAGAAGTCAAACTTTGCCCCCTTCTCTGAGTGCAGCTTTGCTGTAGGAGAGCTGAATTTGGGGCAGGAATGGACTGCTTGAAGGAGCAAGACAGGCCCCTACCTCAGCCGAGACGGCGGAATCCCAGCATTCAGCCCCTGGAGCAAGGAGTCACTGTGCTAACCTAGTGGGCTTTACTGGACACCAGTGAAGCTCAGTCCTTTGGCTGGTTGTTTTTATTGGTAGCATCACCCACCTGTAATGACAGCAGCCTTCAAATGAACTTGCAGGTGACAAAGGTAGAGAACAAGCTCAAGCCACAACAAAAATGCTTCCCTGTTAGCAGCTGCTCAGGCAAGAGCCTTTGCATTACCTGCAGTGTGCTGGGGCTCAAGTGAAAGACATGAAACACCTAAATGTGTTTCACAGAACCATTTTGGTTAAAAGGACCTTTCAGCTCATCCAGCCCAACCGTTATTTAAATCTACCAAGGCTGGTGCTAAACCATGCCACTCAGCACCACGTCTCTGCATCTTTAGACACTTCCAGGGATGTGGGATTCAACCACCTCCCTGTGGAGCCTGTTCCAGTGTTTCAGAACCCTTTCAGTGAAGAAGTTTGTACTATCCAAACTAAACTTCCCCTAGTACAACTTGAGGCAGTTTCCT
>VWYK01076629.1:0-22186 GCA_013399775.1 Semnornis frantzii
AGGTCATGGAAGCCTCATCCCTGCTGGTTTTTAAGGGCAGGCTGGGTGGGGCTCTGAGCAACCTGCTCTAATGTGAGCTGTCCCTGCCTATGTCAGGGAGGTTGGAACTAGATGCTCTGAGCAACCTGCTCTAATGTGAGGTGTCCCTGCCCATGTCAGGGAGGTTGGAACTAGATGATCCTCAAGGAGCCTTCCAGCCCTGACAGTTTTATGAATCTATGATTCTATAAGTCAGGAAAGAAGGTAAGAAGATTTTAAACAGAGTATAATTTAGTCTTGATAGAATAAGAGGAGTTTTTCTGTTGAATTCAATGTGATTAGGCTTTGGCAACAAAAAAAGAAATGGCATAAAATATCCTTTCTCTTTTTTTTTTTTTTAATTATTATTTCTTTTCCAAAACAATCCAGTGGAACACGATAATGAAGTTTATCTGAAATGCCGTCCTTTGAAAGTGTTGTTTGATGACGAGTCACTAGACTGCACCTGCTATGTTTTTCATCCCCTCTTTCATAAGAAACCAATTGCATCCCCTTGGCATTTATTGCAGATGAACAGGAGAGCTCTGGAGCCATTATTTATACTGTGGAGCTGAAGCGCTACGGTGGGCCCCTTGGAATTACAATCTCTGGGACCGAAGAGCCCTTTGATCCCATAATCATTTCCAGCCTTACGAAAGGAGGATTAGCTGAAAGGTAACATTGCAAAGCAAATTATTTTAAACTTGCTGCTTGTCAAGATAATTTTGTTTTGTTTATCTAAAGATCCAGATTTTCACATTTTAGCAATTCGATGTTGGGTTTTAATTCTCCAAATTTGACTTTATAATCTTTTTTTGCTGCTGTTTTTTTGGTTGCTTCAAAGTCCAGGAGTGGGAGCAATATTTTAACAGGATGTTCTTGCACACACAAGGCAGAGCAGACGGTTGTGGTCCTTGTCGTAAATCACTTAGGGAAGAGTAATCAATCAAACTGCTCAGTCACATGAACGTTTTACTGGCCTTTAAAAAGCAATAGCTTTGTATAGGGAAAAAGATAAGGAAAGCACTTTATGTGCCCTCACAGGTTGCCCAGGGAGGTGGTGGAAGCCCCATCCCTGGAAGTTTTTAAGGACAGGCAACTCGATCTAGTGTGAGGTGTCCCTGCCCATGGCAGGGGGACTGGATCCTTGCGGTCACTTCCAACCCTGACAATTCTGTGATCTCTGAACGTGTTGGATATTTATCTGCCACTTACTGTATGCACACACTAAGCCTCTATGTGCACTTAGATGCACAAACATTATCCAAGTAGTAGAAGTGCTCCTCATGGCAAGTGATGGATAGAGAATAATGAAAAAAGATAAAGATTTCTGTCGCCTGTTATTTCTAAGATAGGTAGAGTTAATGCAACTGGTAGCTTTGGTGGTGGTTTTAGAGGGAATACAGAGCACACAAAACATGATACAGCGCACAGCCAGAGCAAAAGAGTGCATTTACACCAAGATAATGCATTTTCTGCTCTTGTTGTGACCCATGCAGAAAGCTACACTGGTGAAATAGCTGTTGGCTTGCTCAGACTGCCATTCTGTATTACACTGGGAGATTTCTAGAAACTTGACTCAATTCAGAACTGACTGAGCTGCCTGAAGTTGCTCTTACACAGGTAGGCTGCAATCAGCCATAGGTGATTAACTCAGCTACTGCTGTATCACGGAAATCTACATCCACAGCTCTGCTATTGTCACTACAACAAAGGTGACTTGCTTTAAGTGTTTCTAACAGAAGAATTGCTCTGTAGTACAACTATAAAAGCAAAATGAAAGAAAGCAAGCAAGGTGAGACTTCCGTGCTCCAAACATACAAAGAAAATGCCTTTGTTGCTTTTTATGTTCTCTTCTCAATATTTTATCTCTCTTTTATTGTAGGACAGGGGCAATTCACATAGGAGACAGAATTCTAGCAATAAATAGCAGCAGTCTGAAAGGAAAACCTTTGAGTGAAGCCATTCATTTATTGCAGATGGCAGGAGAAACTGTCACCTTGAAAATCAAGAAACAGACAGATGGTGAGTATGGCCAAGAGTAGCAGCAGTGATCTTTACTCTGTGTGTGTGTTGTTACAGATTAACAAGCATTTAGGCCATCCCTGGAAAAAACATCGCGGCAGTAGTAAAAAGCACATTCTTAGAACCAAGGTGAAACAATGCCCACCACCCTCTGTTGTTTTTTTACCATCTTCTTCAGCTACCAGTCCCAAGAAATTTTCTGTCCCTGTGGGTCACATCAGTGAACTGAGTGATGCTGAGGATGAGGCCTCTGCTGCACAGAAATCCAGCAAACTCTCCGATGTCTATTCCACCACAGTCCCAAGCGTTGACAGCGCGGTGGAGTCGTGGGATGGCTCTGGTATTGATACCAGCTTTGGAAATCAAGGTACTATCAAGAAAGCAATTAACATTTAAAATAGAAAATACCACTTTCATGGCTGACCTTCCTTTGCCTTAATTTATCAGTACCACCTTTGAACCTTGTATTTTGTGACGTGTTGACAGCTCCTTGTGACCACACACCTCACCAGGCAGCTGACTTCTTACAGTTGGCTGGCCTTGGATTCATTCTTTCACCACCATATGATGTATTTTCAGCACATTGAGAGGCTTTTGTAAGCTTTGCCAACAGCTGAGTATCCTGGTCCGTAGCTCACTGACAACTAAAAGAGTTTATCCTTCAAGTACAGATTGATGTAAGGCACAGAACACACTGAACAGGTTCATTAATTTGATGCCCATATGCAATAATTTTTCACTGACAGGTTTATTATATTTTATATTGTATTATTTAGGTATATTACATTTTATATTGTATTATTTAGGTTTATTGTGTTTTATATTATATTATTTATATTTCATGTTATATTTTATATTACATTATATTATTTAACTGCGGGTTTATTATAAACTGCTGAAGAGGGAATGTTAGGCCTTGATCGTGACTCCTAAATCTTCTGCTTCTTCCTCATCCCTGCAGCAGTGACCTCTAACTTTTAGCTCTCAGAAACAATCATTCTCTTTAAAGACAGGATTTTCCTTAATGCTAAATTTTCCACTCCTCTTTGGCTGTTGTTTTGTAGAGGGTTTTCTAATAATCTCATAGGTGAAGACAGATTTGTTTAGGCAGAGAGTGATACAGACATCTTGTAGTATTCTAGATAACAAAATAACTTTTCACACAGCTTCAGCGTTTTATTTAACTCTTTTTAATGAGTTTATTTCTCTAGTAAAACTGTCATTCCACTACCTGGCACATATGTGGACAGGTAAACCTTACCTCAAATAATTTTTGCTGGCTCACTGTGCTTGCACACGTACTTTCTCCCCCTTTGCTCTACTGTGGTGAGACCCCACCTCGAGTACTGCATCCAGGTCTGAAGCCTCTATTACAAGAAGGATATGGATGTGCTGGAAGGTGTCCAGAGAAGGGCCACGAGAATGATCAGAGGGCTGGAGCTACTCTGCTATGGAGACAGACTGAGAGAGTTGGGGCTGTTCAGTTTGGAGAAGGCTAGGCTCTAAGGAAACCTTATTGTGGTCTTCCAGTATCTGAAGGGGGCCTACAGGAAAGCTGGGGAGGGACTTTTTAGGGTGATAGGACTGGGGGGAATGGAGCAAAACTAGAAGTGGATGGATTCCGAATGGATGATAAGAAGAAGTTCTTCAGCATGAGGGTGGTGAGAGACTGGAACAGGATGCCCAGGGAGGTGGTAGAAGTCCCATCCCATCCTTCAGGCTGGATGTGGCTCTGAGCAACTTGCTCTAGTGTGAGGTGTCCTTTTCCATGTCACGGAGGGTGGAACTGGATGATCCTTGAGGTCACTTTCAGCCCTGACAATTCTGTGATTCTGTGATACTTTCAATTTTATTTCTCTGTTATTTTCTGTTAGGTAGCAGTTCTTGGACAGCTGTTGTGTACTTTCACACAGAGAACTCAATCTGAGCTTTGCCCAGCAGATTTCCCATATAGACAGAAGTTCTGTGCTGATTACTTTCATTGCTATTCTCTGGTGTATCTGCACATCAGTAAGACTTCTGGAAAGCAGAACATTTGCTTTGAAACCTGCTGAGCTACTTAAGATTAAGAAGTAGCTGATGTCACTACTAGGGGACTTTTTTTCCCCCTGTTCTTTAAGGATTTCTTAGCCTTACTGCATATATCTGCCATCAACCTATTTAAAACCAGACAGTCTCAATACAATTAATCATAACTCCTGTTTTCTACACTTTAATTTGCTGTAACATGTAATATTTCATTTGGGCTATATTTCCCCTGTATAATGTGTTTTTCACTGGAATTAAGAGTTGGGATGAACTTGTCTTCTTTTCTAACTGCTTTGGTAAGTTTATCAAAATAAATCATGTTAGATTTTCTTTTTATTTTTAAGTTATAAGGAGAAGTAATTCTGAAAAAGTGCCAAAATGATAGTTCTCATTTCCTTGGTGAATTGATGATGTTTGGAGGAAACTGTTCAGCTGTGGAAAGGGCTGAGGCCCAGACTGCTTTCCAAAGTCCTGATGATTAAGATGCCATGCCAAAACCAAAACAAAACCAGTATCTCAAAGCAGTTTTTTTTTCCCAGTTCTCGTGAAAAAAAATCAGCCCAGTTTTGGCTGGATACATGGCAGTTCTGCTAAACAGCCTGAGTGTAATCAGATTTGTGCTTTATCCCTTGGTGTGTTACTGATGTGACCCACATTTCTATTAAAGTTCATTCTGTCTTGACCTGTCAAGTTGAGTTTAGCTTCTCTCCAAACTTTCATCAGTGTAAGCACAGGCTAAGAAAACTGTGGAGTTTGGGGAATGTTTCTGGAGGACCAAATAATGCCTTATCCTATTAGTTACTAATTTAATGCTGGTGAGCAGTCTTTTCTTTCCTGAATTCTCTACTCTGCCCTGGTGAGGCCTCATCTGGAGTGTTGTGTCCAGTTCTAGGCCTACCAGTTCAAGAAGGACATGGAACTGCTTGAGAGAGTTCAGCACAGAGCCACAAAGATGATTAAGGGAATGGAACCTCTCTCACTAAGAGAGCCTGAGGGAGCTGGGGCTTTGCTGCTTGGAGAGGAGAAGTCTGAGGGTTGAGCTCAGCAATGGTTATAAAGATGTAAAGATGAGTGCCAAGAGGCTGGAGCCAGGCTCTGCTGGGTGATGCCCAGCGCCAGGACAAGGGGCAGTGGGTGAGACTTGAGGCATAGGAAGTTTCATGTAAACATGAGGAGGATTTTTTTTCTCTGGGAGGGTGACAGAACCCTGGAAGAGGCTGCCCAGGAAGATTGTGAAGTCTCCTTTTCTGGAGGTATTCAAGACCTACCTGGATGTGTTCCTGTGTTATCTGCTCTAGGTGATCCTTCTCTGGCAGGGGGTTTAGACTGGATGAGCTTTTGAGGTCCCTTCCAGCCCCTGACATTCTGTGATTCTGTGTATTAACATCCCATTTTGTACCTTTGTTTAATGTGTCTGCCTTACCAATCTGGACCCTTCCCCACACAGCAGCCACATTTTCACAACCAAAACCCTTCCTAGAATCTAGGAGTGTGTTCACATATGCCAGTTAGCTGGAAAATGCACACAGCTCTGTAGTTAACACAAGATTTGAGCGAGACAGGTCTAGACTGATTTATGGAAGCAAATTGCACTCTTTAGAGAGGTGACAGCAGTGATATTTGTTACTCATCAACAAAACAGAGCTTCCTAATCTAATATGCACATCAGAAAATGCCAGCTGTAGAGCAGGAAAGGAATGTGTCAAGATGAAATATACATGTGGCAGCTGAAACCATAATGGATTTTGCTTACCAGATTGGCATCAGCTTGTGACAATCCGTGTGTTCGTCTTGAAACGTCACTTGGAAGCCAAACTTTCTGGTTCCTACTTGGAATTCAAATTGCACTTAATTCAGTGAAAGAAATACTATGGAACTAATACCAGCATTGCTTGTATGATAAAAGCACCCAGAAATAAACTCTACAGATGTAAAAGCTGCCATTCACAAGCCTTCTAAAGGCCATTTACACAGCCTTGAGATATTTTGAAATGGCTGACAGAGAAATCTCTTTCTGCAAGGTGGGCTTCCCAAGAGTGTGTTTTTGTCCTGAGCATGTGTGTCCATCATGAGATGGACCTTTTGTCAGCTCTCAGAGCCCTAGCAGAAAGCAGTAACTCTGCTGAGTCCCCCTTGGACAAAGGGATGTGGGTGCAGAGATTCCTCTGCTGGCCTTGGTGCAGGGCTGTGACAGCAGAGTCCTGCATTTGCATTAATCAGTCCTTGCCTCAGCAGTGCCAAGACAGCTGCCCTCTTCCTGTTCTGGCATTACTCCAGTTAGTGGTTACTTAAGAGCCTCTGCACCATGCCAACTCCTGCATCTAGGCAGCCATTCTACAGAATGGTGACATTGTGCATAATTGGCACTAAAATGCCAATGACTTTTGGGCTGCATTGCTTATAAATTTGAGAGTGGCATCAGAAGGGGAAAAAAACCCCAAATTTTCTTGCTAGTGATCTGAAAATCCAGTTGTTTGGATTTTTTAATGCATTCCTGTAAATACTTTTCCCAATAGGTTTAAGCACAGATTGCTTAATAGGTTAGGTTTAATTCTGGGGATGTTGCACATTACCATACTAAACACATAGTTACCACATGTGATATATTCACTAATATTCAATATTTGATGTCAATTCAGAAAGAGATCCTGAAATTGCGAAGGTATCTAAGAAATAAACATCAGAAGCACCTAAAACAAACAGCAGGAGAACAGTGGATCACAGGATGTTAGGGGTTGGAAAGGATCGTCCAGTCTAGCCCCCCTGCCACAGCAGCACCAGAGAATCTAGCTCAGGTTGCACAGGAACACGTCCAGACAGGGCTGGAAAGTCTGCAGAGAAGGAGACTCCACAACCTCTCTGGACAGCCTGTGCCAGGGCTCTGTCACCCTTACACTCCAGAAGTTCTTCCTCGTTTTCAGGTGAAACTTCCCATGCTGCAGTTTCCATCCCTTGCCCCTTGTCCTATGCCAGGGCACAAGTGAGCAGAGACTGTCCCTGTCCCTTCCTTCCTGACCCCCAGCCCTCAGCTATTTCTATCCATTGCTCAGATCCCCTCTCAGTCTTCTCTGCAGATTAAGCAGCCCCAGGGCTCTCAGCCTTTCCTCAGGCAGTGCTCCAGTCCCTTCAGCATCCTTGTAGCCCTCTGCTAGACTCTCTCCTGTAGAACCCCGTCCCTCTGGACCTGGGGAGTCCAGAGCTGGATGCAGTATTCTAGGTGTGGCCTCCCCAAGGCAGAGTAGAGGGGAGGAAAGTGTCAGATTTATTTAAAATGTTGCTTTCAGTGGGCTTTCAAAAGAGAAACTCTAGGGCACTGTATTGGTTTGAGTTTAAGCTTCCCAGGGGACTCAAAATATAGCTAACAGAAACCTATACAATAATAGTAGGATGCCTTCCCCTCTCTCCTCCTTTTTTAAAGAATTAGATGTAGAGAGAGAAGGGGTAAAACATCTAAGGAACAGCCTTGCTTCGATTGGGAAGTTAAAAGGAAAAAAAAGCTTTAACAATAAATAAAAGGTATTTAAGGTAGGGGAGTTACAAAAAGGTATAGGGAAGAGGAAAAAAAGATAAGATACCAAAAAATGTATATACAACCAGATCCATGACAGTGGATGGAGGTAGATTCAGGCAAGGATGTCCACCATGTGGTAGAAAATGGCCACATGGTAAGACAGGAGCAGCATGAACAAGGTGGTGCTATCAGGCAGGCAGGCCAGGAGAGAGAGGAACAGGAAGTTCCTCTGTTTATATAGGGGGTCCAGACGGGAGTGAGCTAAACATTACACCTGGGGTCAGGTACAGACCCATCCCCTGGGAGGAGTCAGGAGGACCTGGGGTCAAGTTCAGACACAGACACACTCAGGAAAGTTAACCCTTTATGGACACACCTAATTCCTGACGTAATTTAGGTCATAAGCAATCTGACTACCACTGGAAAAAAAAAAATAAGGTAACCATGATGAGTCCACAACCAAGTTATAGAGAGGCCAGCTTCAGAACTTGCTTCTTTTTGTTTGTTTGTTTGTTTGTCATTGCAACATGGACAGTGCCATAAATATATAATTTGTCCTTTTAGGACCCAGCTATCAGGCTTCAGGCTACAACTTCAACACCTATGAATGGAGGAGTCCTAAACAGAGTAGTTTGTCCCCTCCAAGCAAGCCACGAAACCACCCATTTCATGACACAGGGCTGAGTGACGATGAATGGGACCGACCTACAGCAAGCAGGTAAGTTCCCAGAGGAGTTTCTGTCTTCTGATTTGCGGCCTCAATGTTTACTGTCTTTCTAATGCAGCTGTCATAGCTCTTCCTTTAAATATACTATTTATACTTCATGAAAGGGGGAGATGAGTGGCATTTCTGGAAGATTGTGATGCCAAAGCCAAGACTTATCTTGAGTTACTTCAGACCAAAATGAGCTGCCCCGGGAGGTGGTGGATGTGTTTAAGGGTCATTTGGATGTGGTGCTTAGGGATATGGTTTAGCGCGAATCTCATAGAGTAGGGTTCTAGGTTGGATTTGGTGATCCTGAGGGGCTACTCCTCCAACCTGGATGTTTCTGGATTCTGTGAAACCCCCTCCACGTTTCTCTCTTAAGAATGAACAAAAAAATCAGGGCATTCCCCTTGGTAAACTTCAGGGGAAAAAACTGCTCTGTTTTCCACTCCACAAAAATAAACCTACAAATAAAGTGGCTAGAGACAACTAGCACGTTACTCTTGTGTCTTCCATGAAAATTCTTCATTTTAGTTTGGGCGAAGCAGCAGAGACTGCAGTCTTCTTTCATCAATCCTGGAGATATCTGTAGTGATTCAATCCGAGAACAAAGTGAGCCAGGTAGAAATGCCTTGTCCAAAGCTATGGAATGCATTCATTCCTCTTCTGAGGAGGAGTTAAGCTCCTTTTCGATGAATTGCTCTGCAGGCAAAAGGACTTCCAGAGGGAAAAATGCTTAACTGACAATGCTTGATGACAGTGAAAGGCCCCAAAGTCTTTTATGCCCTATTCTAAGGATGATCCAGCAGAGGCTTGGGTAATTCCTGCCAAATAACAGCTCTTCCTCCAATAAGGGAAGACAGACATCACAGTTAGGAAGATTTCTGTGGCTGAAATCCCAGTCTGTAAGAAATTCAAGTTTAGTACTAAGAAAACTAATTCTGCTTCCTGTATAAACCAGACTGGATAAGTAAATCCATAAGGTCCAGTCTGTTACCTTCAAAATATAAATCAAGGCAGAGCATAGATGCCAATGCTGCTTTGCAGAATTTGCATGACAAGTCCTTTGATACAGCAAATTCCCCAGGGGCATTTTGTCCAGAGACAAGATGATAACAAAGATCACCTTCAGCAAGCCTGCAGATGATACCAACCTGAGTGGTGCAGTTGAAGGACAGGATCCTATCCAGAGGGACCTGGACAAGCTGGACAGGTGAGCTAAGGAGAATCTCATGAGGTGCAATAAGGCAAAGTGCAAGACCCTGCACCTAGGTCAGGCAGCCCTCGCTATCAGTACAAGCTGGGGGATGATGAAGTTGAGAGCAGCCCTGCAGAAAAGGGCTCGGGGATGCTGGTGAGTGAGAAGCTGGGCATGAGCCTACAATGCACACTTGCAGCTCAAAACGCAAATTGCATTCTAAAGTGCATCAAAAAAAGCATGGCCAGCAGGTGGAGAGGTGATTCTGCCGCTCTGCTCTGGTGAGTTCTCCCTGGAGTACAGTGCCCAGCTCTGGGGCCCTCAACACAAAAGAGACATGGGCCTGCTGGAGAAGGTCCAGAGGAGGGCCACAAAGGTGATCAGAGGGCTGGAGCACCTCTCCTACAAAGACAGACTGAAACAACTAGGGGGGGGTTCATCCTGGAGAAGGCTCTAGGGAGACCTTATAGCTATATTTCAGTATCTGAAGGGAACCTACAGGAAGCTGGGGAAGGACTGCTTGGAAAGACTCGTAGCGATGAGATGAAGCACAGTGGTTTGGAACTGGAGCAGATTAGATTTAGGCTGGACATAAGGAGGAAGTTCTTTACAATGAGAGTGGTGAAATACTGGAACAGATTGCCCAGGGATGTGGTTGAGGCTCTATCCCTGGATGTATTCAATGTCAAACACAGTGTGGCCCTGGGCAGCCTGATCTAGTTGGAGATGTCCCTGCTTACTGCAGGAGGGTTGGGCAAGATGAGCTTTGAGTGTGCCTTCCGAACAAATCCATCCAGCTGGCAGGCAGTCACTAGTGGTGTCCCCCAGGGATCAGTGCTGGGCCCAGTCCTGTTCAATATCTTTATTGATGATCTGGACCAGAGGATTGAGTCCAGCATCAGTAAGTTTGCAGGTGACACCAAGTTAGGAGCAGGTGTGGAGCTGTTGGAGGGTAGAAGGGCCCTGCAGAGGGACCTGGACAAGCTGGATGGGTGAGCAGAGGCCAATGGAATGAGATTGAACAAGGCGAAGTGCAGGGTTCTACACTTTGGCCACAAAAACCCCAAGCAGTGCTACAGCCTGGGGACAGAGTGGCTGAAGAACAGCTAGGCAGAGAGGGTCCTGGGGGTGCTGGTAGATAGAAGCTGCACATGAGCCAGCAGTGTGCCCAGGAACAGTGTGGCCAGCAGGACCAGGGAAGTTATTCTTCTCCTGTACTCGGCACTGGTCAGGCCACACCTTGAGTCATGTGTCCAGTTCTGGGCCCCTCAATTCAAGAGAGATGTTGAGGTGCTGGAAGGTGTCCAGAGAAGGGCACCAAAGCTGGGGAGGGGCCTGGAGCACAGCCCTGTGAGGAGAGGCTGAGGGAGCTGGGGGTGTGCAGCCTGCAGAAGAGAAGGCTCAGGGTAGACCTCATTGCTCTCTACAACTACCTGAAGGGAGGTTGTAGCCATTTGGGGCTGGTCTTTTCTCCCAGGCACCCAGCAACAGAATGAGGGGACTCAGTCTCAAGTTATGCCAGGGCAGGTGTAGGCTGGATATTAGGAGGAAGTTCTTCACAGGGAGAGTGATTGGCATTGGAATGGGCTGCCCAGGGAAGTGGTGGAGTCACCATCCCTGATGTTCCAGAAAAGCCTGGATGGGGCATTTAGTGCCATGGTCTAGTTGATTGGCTAGGGCTGGGTGATAGGTTGGACTGGATGAGCTTGGAGGTCTCTTCCAGCCTGGCTGATTCTATGATTCAATCTGTGAATATGGACAAATATGAACTCTCAGGCTGTATCCAGCTCCTTACTGCACAGTTGTTTTCATAGGCTAGTAGTGGACAATATTTAATAATGGGAATTACCATAGTTTTCTTCCTACCTTCCATTCTTGGTAAGTTAATATCCTTAATTTAATATCAGCATCTCTCTCCACAGCTAAAGCCTGTAATATGTTTCTTAGATGCTGTGCAGCCACAGGTTCCACAATGCCTGCTTCTTTGCATTTACATAGATATTAAGCTGAAAAGGTTGCTATGCAGTGAACTAGGGATCTGGATTGTTACATACAGAATCTTCTAAATGTACTCTACTACCATTTGTAAGCAGTATTCAACAGAAAGTGTGCACTTCACAGAACTTTGTTCTGCTTGTGAGTGTGATTTACACCTGAAATGTATGACACAAAGTAAAAGAGTGATTATTTTAGCCCTCTGTGAAATGGGTTTGGCCACATCTAATGGTGTTCCTGTATCAAACGCTGCAGCATTTCACAGGATATTAGGGGTTGGAAGGCACCTCTGGAGATCTTCCAGTCCAACCCCCTTGCCACAGCAGCACCAGAGAATCTAGCTCAGGTTGCACAGGAACACATCTAGACAGAGCTGGAAAATCTCCAGAGAAGGAGACTCCACAACCTCTCTGGGCATCCTGTGCCAGGGCTCTGTCACCCTTACACTCCAGAAGTTCTTCCTCATGTCGAGCTGGAACTTTCTGTGCTGCAGTTTCCATCCCTTGCCCCTTGTCCTATGCCAGGGCACAAGTGAGCAGAGACTGTCCCTGTCCCTTCCTTCCTGACCCCCAGCCCTCAGCTATTTAGATCCACTGATTAGATCCCCTCTCAGCCTTCTCCTCTGCAGACTAACCAGCCCCAGGGCTCCCAGCCTTTCCTCATCAGGCGTTGATCCAGTCCCTTCACCATCCTTGGTGAAGCTGCTTGAGAGAGTCCAGCACAGAGCCACTAAAATGATTAGGGAAGTTGAACATCTTCCTTATGAGGAGAGCCCAAGGGAGCTGGAGCTTGTTAGCTGGGAGGGGAGGAGATTAAGGGGTGACCTCATTTATGTTTATAAATATGTCAGGGGTGAGTGCCAGGAGGATGGAGCCAGGCTCTTCTCAGTGATACCCAGTGACGGGACAAGGGGCAGTGGGTGGAAATTGAGGCACAGGAGATTCCATGTGAACCTGAGGAAGAATTTTTTTCCCTGTGAGGGTGACAGAGCACTGACACAGGCTGCCCAGGGAGGTTGTGGAGTCTCCCTCTCTGGAGATATTCAAGAACTGTCCGGATGTGTTCCAGTATGACCTGCTCTAGGTGATCCTGCTCTGGCAGGGGGGGCTGGACCAGATGATCTTTTGAGGTCACTTCCAGCCCCTGACGTTCTATGATTCTATGATTCCATTTGAGAAGGACATACTGCTTCTTCCTGCCTGTTACAGGAGTCCTCAGAAAACCGCTTTTTCTCTGCCTCTAGCTAAGCAACTTCTTCTCTAACACTAAAAAGTAATTTCTCCTTACCTTTATTTTGTGTAGCACAGCTTCCAAGAATATGTGGCAACAGAAGGAAACTGAGACATTGGGAGAGAATCAAGAAAACCATTTAAAGCAAACTCCTGTGGAGAGATCAGGGGGCGAGAGCATCAGGAGCATGAAGAAAGAGAGCAAGATGTGGAAAAGTGCCTCTGGCGGGCAAAGGAAAGGTGGGGGACAGCTGGAAGAGTGGAATACTTCCAGGTAGGAGAACAAAGAATGCATAAGAGTGAGATCCAGCTGGAGTGAGGCAGGGACCAGGTGGGTGGGGAAGAAGAAACAGTTAAAATGAAAAGAAGAAAAGCAGGGTAAAAAGCAGAGGCCATGTCATCAGCATGCTGGTTAGTGACCATGGATTTTCCTTTGGTAAAGGAATGAAACCAGAGCGCTTAAACCATTCTATAGCCTGGTGTCCACCTATCACTGGCAGGTAGGACAAGTCCATTACAGTTCCTGCTCCAGGGAAGCCTTTTTTGCACATTAAAACAATACTTAACAGGAATGAGTCTGCCAGATCCTAGAATAACTTCTTAACTTCTGAATTAAACTAAAGCAAAAACAACAAAAAAATTAAAACTATTTCATCTCCCATATGGCATTAAGAACCAATTCAGAGGCACCTATGTATTCATACCTCATCCCACTACCTCTCCTTCAGCATTTTTATGTGTCTAAATTTCTGATGGCTCTTTGAATAAGCATCAGGGAACCAAATATATTCGTTATGGGTCAGGCAATATATCACATGATATAAAATCAATCTCTCAGGTCTCAGGGAAAAAATGCCATCTGGATGAGAAATTATTTTGGTGGTACTTTTTTTTTTTTTTTTTTCCTGGTGCAGTAGCTCAGCTACAAATCAATTTATTCATGTGGATGTAATAGAGATGCAAAAGTTGAGCACTTCACATACCAGGAAACAAGACTCAGAGAGGAAAAGCAAACGAGGAGGTGAGGGCAGAAAAAGGAATTGCTTCAGCTAAAAGGAGGTCCGGATCTGTAGACATTGTGATTTCAGATCTCACAGAAGCCAGAGAATAAATGAATCTCCAGGTCCAGGAAATCCAGTTTCGCTGTCACAGACAATTGCCTCAAATAATCCTGTTCATTAACTCAAGTTCTCTTCAATATATATATATTATAATAATATTATTATGTAATGTAAAGAAAGGTGTTGTAATGGATAAATTAGCGTATGTTCAACATTGGCTATTAAAACGACTACTTGGGCTTACTGAAAGAGCAACTGCAGAAGTCAAGGTTCTTTCTAAAATCATGTTTTAAAGACTTTCCTACCTTGCCTGGGAGGAATTCCATCTGTGATCTGAGTAGGTGTTGTCACCATTGCTCTACCTATTGCCATGTCTTAGAATAGACACTGATATTGTGTGGAGAATCATTGTGATAGGGGGCTGAGATGGCTGAGCATTGTCTGCCTGATTGGTTGTAACTGGAAGACAGCATCTCCTAGGCAGAGCATTGTGTGTGGAGCTTTCCAACTGTCACCTGTTGGGCTGGGCAGCTCTCCTTTTTGAAAGCTCTTCTCTTAACCATGTTACATTTGTGCTGTTCTCAGTAGCACAGCGTTTGTCAAGGCTTCAGATGCTTCCAGAATAGTATTTGCTCTGTTCATGTGCTGTTAAGCACCACTAGCTGCAGTCCTTGGGCAGCTGCTCCAAAGTAACAGCTTGCTGCCACCAAAAGGGCAAATTCTCATTTTTTTTCCTTCCTCATCCTTCCCCTCTGCCTTTCACATTACCAGCCCCTTCCCGTGCAGTGGCGCTGACGCTTGTGTGAACCATCATTGAGCTGAGTCCCCTCGCCGAGAGAGCAAAACCTCCTGCTTCCTCCCCCCACTCACGTGCACTGTGATGGTGCTGCTTTGGGCTGCGTTGCTGCAGTCCAGATCTGGCATTTTTTATCAGACCTATCCTGCTGGACAGCTTCCCTAAGCTTCGCTATCACCAAGACTGTGCTCAGGAGTCCTGCTAATAAGGCTTAGGTGCACTTAAGAAACACCAGAGACCTTAAGTTTCCATGCAAGACAGTTGCATCCCTGAAAGTATCTCTCTGTGTATGGAATGACTAGAGCAGTGTGTATGATGGCAGTCAGGTGAGCTTAAGTTGATAAGTAGGTGCAGCTTAGACTGAAGGAATGGGATGAAAAAGCATCACCATCCCTCTGTTGCAAAATCCCATTTGCAAAACTGAGGGCTCCTTCATATTCTCTGGGAGGAGTCTGAGAGGTTAAAAGCTCTGCAGACAGCTGCTGGTTGCTTCATTAATTTTCATTAACAGTTGTCCAGTATCAAGCCAGTAAAGATGTGTACTGAATTGTCCTTGGAGTCCATTTATCTCCTTACTGGGTAACTTGCTGCTCAAATCCTGCCAGCTGCTAGCGACTGCCAGGTTATGTGAAGATTTGTCTGTCCTGTGCTCTGCATGTCCACCCAGCCTCTCCTGAGCAGCAGCTCTGCCCCACTCTGCTCCCTACCTACCGTAATGTTCTGTCATTCGAGTTGCAATGTGTGGCAAGGCACATGTGTAAAAGCTGTTTTTCAAGGGGGGGACAAGTCCACACGTTGTTAACCTCTCATTGTAAATCTAGCTTTGCAGGTACCCATGATAACATCGAGGCTGACCAGGAGGAAAATTTCTGGTCTCAGGCTCTGGAGGATTTAGAGACCTGTGGCCAGTCAGGAATTCTGAGGGAACTAGAGGTAGAACAATCTTAACCTTTCTTTCCAATTGTAGAGAAATATAATGGTTTTGGTTTGGTTTACATTCATTTTATTTTCTCTTTTTTTTTTTTTTTTTGGGTTGTTTTTCTTCTTCTAAGTTGCACTAATCACACCGATTCATTTAAAAGCTTTAACCCCTCTCCACAGGACAAGGCTGACAGGCGTCTGTGTTTGAGAAACATGACTCTCTTGGTACCTACCCTTTACCTTTATATTTTTGCTTGTGCAGCTGCCTCCCCCACCCCTAACCAGAGCTGTTTTTTCTTTTGTACAACGCCACCCAAACTCTATAAACATGTTCACCTTCCCCCTCCCTTCCCCCCAGAGCTTTTGACTTGCAGCTTCTGCTGTGCATAACCATTGATGCTGTCCACCCCGGCAGCAAAACGGCTCAGAACTGAAGCGAACACAACTTGTCCTGCAGCAGTGCATCCCATTCTCTGACAGACGCTTTATGCAGCTTTCCTGAGCATGTTGTAGGTTGTCTTTTTTAAATGGAAACTTAATTTGATTAAGATGAACATAAAAGAAAATCAGCTTCTCGGAATGTTAAGTTATGATCTTACTGCTCTGCCAAAAAAAAAAAAAAAAAGAAACCCAACACCCCCCGCAACAAAAGCTGCCAAGGTGAGAAATGTTCTTAATACAGCAATTTCTCCACTATGTAGCAAACTTTCACATTCCTTTCTGAAGTTAATTGCAAATTTAGCCATGCCTCATGTTACACTGTGAGGGGATAGAGCAAGAAAAGAAGAGAGCCACAGTAACTACTTTTTCTCATCACCTTTCCTCTAAGTTGTCTAATCGGAACAATTAAGGTTATAACTGCCCCTTAAAGCTGTGGAATGAAAGGCCCTGAAATATTTTCTTTTATGTTCTTTTCAATTCCTGGAGCTGCAAAACTGGCAGAATCTCATTTTCATTTTTATGTTACATGAAGTCCTTTAGCAGCCAGGAGGAATGTGAATGGCATAACCGGGTGAAAGTTTGTCAGTTCAGATTCATTTACTTCCTTGGATTTATGGCTTTTTGTATTGCATGTGTGGACAGCAAGATGTGAATCTCATGTATTTGTTATTGCAGGCCAGAGCAACGTAGGAGAAAATGTTATACTGGTTTAATTCCATAGTTAGCTGTGGTTCAGGTTTCTCTTGCCATTCTCAATATTCAGAGCACAATAAAAGGATATGGAAATAGATAATTCTGAAATGGAAATAGATCATTCACGCTGGGCAGAATTCAGTAACTTCAGCACGATGGATTTTCCTCACCCTTTCACAAACAGGAAATTCAGAAGTGTAGGTGCTGTGTGATTTATAGCATTGCCTTGTTGCACAGCCCCACAGCTGTGAAAAGAAAGCAAGACTCCCTCAGCACGTCAGGGTGCTGAGAATGACGATGCCTCTGTTTTATGAAGTGCCACTGTGTAGGCAAGGACTCCTTATCATTTTTCATGTCAAGGTCTCCAGCCTAAGAGCAAAGATTGTTGTTTGCCAAGTCCTCTGGATGCTTTCCCTCCATCAGACAGTAATATCAGTCATTACTGAGCACAACAGAGACTGTTAAGGCTACAGTATGTTATCTCATATTGAACATAGTGCTGGAGTCACGAGAAAGAAGGGTGGCAGATATGCTCACCAGAGTCAGAAACCAACATTTATTTGCCTGGTTTTCCCTTAATTTTACCCCCCTTCATTTTTATTTCTCTTTTTTTCAAGCAAGCTGCCTGCATCCTGTCCCAGACAGAGTTCACGTTCTGCTTGTCTTGCAAGATTTCACCCTCGGTGTATTCTTGCATCTAACACAAAAGGGTAGCTTTCACCAAGATTAAAACCAGCAGTGAGACAGGAGCTTGTGCCTCTAGAGTATGGGTGTTAAGCTAAGCCAGTTGCTATTGCAATATGTGTGTTATGCAAGTTTCTTTGGAGGCAGTGAGCATCTCTGCAATGAGCTGCAATGAGCTTTTCCCAGCCTGGGGTTGGTATCCAGGCACACTCTTTGCCAGTGCTGACTCTAGAGCTGCCTCCACATTCTGCTGACTCAGGTATTTCTTACCTTGCACACAGAGTTCAAATTGTAAACACCTTCCTATAGCTCCAATGCCAACAAATCCAATCGTGCCACAGCTTATATGTCATTTTATTTACCTGTGAAATATATTTTTTTGATAAACAATTGCAGTGCTCTTCAGTCTGCCAGGGGACGAGCTGCCAGGCACAGCCGTTCAAGTGCTCAGTATTTCAGTTTGAAATGCTGTCTGAAAACTTTTGCCTGTAGGATTCTGTTGCTGCTGTTGTGTTTTGTCGTGGTCCCTTAGTTTAGAGTGACTTGCAAGAAGACTGAACATCTATCCTCTTGCCTTTTGCTGTGCCCTGAGTGATTGTGTTCTAACCAAGGACAGAGATGTGTTTCCTACTGCTGTGTATTAACCGCTCGCTTAACCCGCGTTCCGTGTGCCAAATTAACCTGTTCCTTCATGCTCTTAGGCCACTATTATGTCAGGAAGTACAATGAGTTTGAATCATGACAACCCACAACCTCGTAACCAGCTGGGAAGACAAGCCAGCTTCCAGGAAAGAAGTACTGTAAGGCCACATTACAGCCAAGCTACTCGTAGCAACACATTGCCATCAGATGTGGGGAGAAAGTCCATGGTTCTGAGAAAAATTAAACAAGAAATGAAAGAAATCATGTCACCAACTCCTGTGGAGTTACACAAGGTCTGTAATTTTTCTTCTGACAGCTTTGAAATTATATCTTCAGCACAGGGAATCTAATTACATGGCAATACAGTTAAGCACTTTTTATAATGACTCCACAGATGTAATCTGGGGGCTGTGCGTATTAGTTCCTACAAACATATTAACAATCTATCCTTTTGGGGGGACACACCAAACAAATCAGATGCATCTTTGTCTACAGTTTGGTTTTGCAAGAAATCCTCCAAAGGGACTGCTCCTTTACAAGGAGCATCCACTGGTAATTTGAATTGACAACACAAATAACTCATCTCTGCAGAATGTGTTCATTAAGAGCACAAAGTTTAATTTCCAGGAAATACATTTCTTTAGGAAATTACTCAGGAGGGTTTGGGGCTCCCCTTGGTCCTTTTTCAAATTAACACTCACTCATTTGGAATCAAAAGTATGAGACTCAATGCATACAATACAGAATGGTATTTCAACTCAGCTATTGCTCCTGTTCTCTTTATAATTCCTTTTCTTTAAAAAGGACAAATCATCTTCAGCCTGTACAACTTTTCACTGCTCAGGACTGCTGTAATCACCTGGTGATAGGAAGTAAGTTCCGGATAAAGTATCTTTAGATATGCACAGCAAATACCCACTCAATTTAACTTTCAAGTCCAGTAAGACCATGACAGAAACTGGTTTCCAAAACTTTGAGGGACCTTATAGTGCTGCTGTTGTTGATAGGAATGACCATCCCATCTCCTACATGCATCTTTCTCTTAAAGGTCTGAGATCTGAGGGAAAAGAGGAACCTAATGAGGTTCAACAAGGATAAATGCAGAGTCCTGCCCCTGGGAAGGAACAATAAACTGAACCAGTACAGGTTAGGAGGTGATCTGCTGGAGAGCAGCCCTGTAGAGAAGGATCTGGGAATGCTGGTGGATAACAAGTTCTGCATGGAACAGCAATGTGCCCTTGTGGGAAAGAAGGCCAAGGGGATTCTAGGGTGCGTTAAAAAGAGTGTGGCCAGGGAGGTTCTCCTCTCCCTCTACTCTACTTTGGGGAGGCCACACCTAGAATATTGCATCCAGTTCTGGGCTTCCCAGTTCATGAGGGACAGGGGATCTACTGGAGAGAGTCCAGCAGAGGGCTACAAGGATGCTGAAGGGACTGGAGCACTGCCTGATGAGGAAAGGCTGAGACCTGGGGCTGGATAGGCTGGAGAGGAAAAGACTGAGAGGGGATCTGAGCAATGGATAGATATAGATGAGGGCTGGGGGTCAGGAAGGAAGGGACAGGGACAGCCTCTGCTCACTTGTGCCCTGGCATAGGACAAGGGACAGGGGATGGAAACTGCAGCACAGAAAGTTCCAGCTTGACATGAGGAAGAACTTCTTGAGTGTAAGAGTGACAGAACCCTGGCACAGGATGCCCAGAGAGGTTGTGGAGTCTCCTTCTGTGGAACCTTTCCAGCCCTATGTGGATGTGTTGCTGTGCAACCTATGCTAGATTCTCTGCTCCTGCTGTTGCAGTGGGGTTGGACTCAGTCATCTCCAGAGGTCCCTTCCAGCCCCTAACATCCTGTCATCCTGTGATCTTCCCAGAGTGGAGGCAGAGACACGAAGAAATTACATTCAAAGGTCACATGTTGTTGTTCTTAGGAGAGTTGTTTTGGTTTCTAGTCCCTGTGAATTTGACTGAGTTTAGTTTGTAGTTTATTCAGTTTAGTTCAGTGAGGTAAGGGCTCACCAATTATTGCAGAAAGTAGTAGAGAGTGGATTAGATAAGGAAAGCTAATTCATTGCCAATGTAAACAATCAATAGGGCGTGTTGTGAGAGATTTAAGGTGTTCTTGTTTCCAGCTTGATGTGAAGTGATTAATGGAATTAGTTACTGTGCTCAATTTTCCTCTGTGGCGAGTAAATGTGAAATACAAACCAAAGCTATGCCAGTAGGCACTTCCTGGTGTGCTCGCATTCAGCAGAGGAGCAGCTTTCTCCAACAGATTACAAACCCAGCCTTTCAGGGTTGATAAAATAAATCCTTTCCTGGAAAGGAGCTGCCAGATTTCTATTAATGAGTCAGTGTTCTATGACTGCGGCCAGCTCTTAGAGTCTTGGGTAGTAAAAATAAGCCCTCTCTTAGAGTCTAGGGTTGTAAAAACAAGCCCTTTCCTTGAGCCTACTCTCTCTTCAGTTTTTGAGGTTTCTGGGAACATCCCTTGTAGTAATTCTCAGCTTCTGTTCAGGCAGTATACCACTTTTCCCTAGCCTAATGAAGTGATGTTCAGTTTGCTTCTCCTGTCCATTCTGACATTCAAGAAAGAGTAGTTTGCTTTCTAAAACTCTAAAAGCTGCACCCCAGGATTTTCAAACTCTTCATAGTCATTTGAGAAAAGTAGAAACCAGTGACTGGATTTCAGGGTCTGGTTCACCAAAGCAGGCCTGTTTCTCTATGCTCACACATGCAGGTTAACTTAAGCATCCTTTTTAGCCTGGGGCTTTTTAGTCTGGAGAGGAGAAGACTGAGAGGGGATTTAATAAATGTTTATAAGTATTTGAGGGCTGGGGGGCAGGAGGGGGGGACAGGCTCTGCTCACTTGCTCCCTGGGACAGGACAAGGAGCAATGGATGTAAGCTGCAGCACAGGAGGTTCCACCTCAACACAAGGGGGAACTTCTTTACTGTAAGGGTCACAGAGCCCTGGAACAGGCTGCCCAGAGAGGTTGTGGAGTCTCCTTCTCTGGAGACTTTCAAGGCCTGTCTGGATGCATCCCTTTGTGACGTGAGCTAGATTGTATGACCCTGCTCTGGCAGGGGGGTTGCAGTCTATCTCTTTGGGTCCCTTTCTTTGGGTCTCTTTGGGTCTGGTTCACCAAAGCAGGCCTGTTTCTCTAGGCTCACAGATGCAGGTTAACTCAAGCATTAGCCTGGGGCTTTTTAGTCTGGAGAAGAGAAGACTGAGAGGGGATTTAATAAATGTTTAACATTTATTAAATGTCCTAACATCCTGTGACCCTGGGCTGCTTTGGTATTAGTGCCCATCTTAGCAAGCTCTTGTTCACTGGTTTTATTAATGGCTCTTGTGTAACGCTGTGCTTGTTACTTTCCTTCTCTTCCTCTAGTATAACACTAATAACCTGTTCAGTTGCTCATGGGAAGTTCATCCAATGATAGCTTTCCAAAAGAGCTTCAATGCCACAGGAGTGACTTCAGTGCCAGAGAAATGCCATGATTTAAAGCTTTCATAATAGGTATCGCTGACAAATGTCTCTGCCCTCTGCAGGCCAATGTCTTAATCAGCTGGGCCACTGACAGGACACGCGGTGAAGCGAGGACTGGTTTGGAAAACTGTGATGCTGTAAAAGGCCTTTGAAGCACAAGCTAAGACACACAGCTTGAATAAGACTTTTCTCAGCAAGACTTTCAAGCATGTACTTGACTGCATGCTGCTGAGCTTTCCCAGTTTCTTCAGGGCAGCTCAGGTGCCTGCATGCCTGCTGAGTCAGAGCCTGCATTCCCTGCAGATCAGACTTCAGACCTTGAGTTTGATTGTAGAAAATGGGCCAGCTAAGCTCCATGTGCCACTGGGCTTTCATAAGCTGATTGTGGAAGAACAAGGAAGAAAAGGCCACATCACAGGATCACAGGAAGTTAGGGGTTGGAAGTGACCTCTCAAGATATGAGAGTCTCACCCCCTGCCACAGCAGCACCACAGAATATAGCACAGGTCACACAGAAACACATCCAGACAGGGCTGGAAAGGCTCCAGAGAAGGAGACTCCACAGTCTCTCTGGGGAGCCTGTGCCAGTGCTCTGTCACCCAGTCAAAGTTTTTCCTCATCTTAGAGTCATAGAATCAGCCAGGCTGAAAGAGACCTCCAAGCTCATCCAGTCCAACCTATCACCCAGCCCTAGCCAATCAACCAGACCATGGCACTAAGTGCTCCATCCAGGCTTTTCTTGAACACCTCCA
>VWYK01076629.1:30414-43831 GCA_013399775.1 Semnornis frantzii
CTAGTGGGAGGTGTCCCTGCCTATGGCAGGGGGTTGGAATTGAATGATCTTTGGGGTCACTTCCAACCTAACCATTTTATGATTCTATTCTAAAATTTCCCAAGGCATTGCCAGATAGATTTGTAATTTCTGCTGCTCTTGATATAGGCTTGAGAATTACCTGTGCTTAAAGTTGTTGTGTGATGTAGTTGTGATAATGCAGTTCTGAGTGCCAGGCTTCCCACAGTGCCAACTTGGGCCATGATGGAAAAAACAAATTCCTGTCAACTAAGCCTATCAAATACTTGATATATTGATAACAACTAGAGAAGACTTCAGCTGAATTGAAATCTTTGGTGTGATCTGTTGCATTTAAGATTAATAAAATCCATGAAAGACAGCCAATCTCTGCTGTTAAATGTCATCTATGGAGTGGGCATTGGGACAGCTGCCAACACCCATCACCAGTGTCAGTATGCCCACCTGAGCTACAGCTGAGTAGAAATCTTATCTGGTGTCTTCATACTGGGCACAATGGTTAAATAAGATAAACCTGTTTCTCTTGTGGGTTTATTCCTTTTCTTAAGATGATCGATGTGTACAAATTTCTGAGGGGTAGGTGTCAAGTGAAAGGGCCCAGGCTCTTCTTGCTGGTCAGCAGCAATAAGACAAGGAACAACGGATACAAACTGGAACAGAGAAGGTTTCATCTCAACATGAGGAGAAACTTCTTCACAGTGAGGATGACAGAACCCTGCAACAGGCTGCCCAGAGAGGTTGTGGAGTCTCCTTCTCTGGAGACTTTCCAAACTCACCTGGATGCATTCCTGCATGAACTACCCTAGGGGATCCTGCTTTTGGCAGGGGAGTTGGACTGGATGATCTCTGGAGGTCCTTTCCAACCTCTAACATTCTGTGATTCTCAATCTTCTAATCACCAGGTAAACCACGTCCGCACCAGAGACTTTGACTGCTGCCTGGTTGTGCCCCTGATCGCCGAATCCGGCAACAAGCTGGAACTGGTGATTAGCAGAAACCCACTGGCATCTCAGAAAGGAAGCTCAGAGCAACAGAGTGCAGCAAGTGGGGACTGGAGTGACCAGAATGCTGCCTTCCTTCACCAGAGTGGACATGCTAATGCCAGCACAGAGACACGGGATCCTACAAATACATTATAGCAGAGAATCATTTCAGCAGGACGTTCGGTAACGAAAGACAATTATGGTGCTAAATCCCTTTAAAAGATTTCTCTGAGATTGAGGCTCAGATGCTTACATAGCACTGAAAAGCACAGGTCGGTCTGTCTGTCTCAAGGCTTATATTAATTCATAGTTACTTTTGAAAAGGTCTAATTCTCCTTTGAAAGTCATTCCATTCTAAACAACCTGTCATCAGTTACACTATGAAAAATTCTAAGGGCCTTTTGTCCCCCCAAATTAAAAAAAAATGTTCAATGGAAACAGAAGGAAGAATGTTTTCCCTGTGAGAATGACAGAACCCTGAACGAGCTGCCCAGGGGGGTTGTGGAGTCTCCCTGCCTGGAGATATTCCAGACCCACCTGGATGCATTCCTGTGTGATCTGCTCTAGGTGCTTCTGCTCTGTCAGGGGAGTTGGACTGGGTGAGCTTTCAAGGTGCCTTCCAGCCCCTAACGTTCTGTGATTCTGTGAAAAAGGGGGAAAACCTGGTTTAACTGTTGCTCTCTTCAGCAACAGCTGCTGTTTGAGGCAAAACTTGGGAGTTAACCTCTGATCCCTGGTGTCCAGCTTCCATAGGGTTTAAAAATATCAGAAAGGTGCTATCTGATGGGAAAGGAAGAGTGGTATGTTTGGAGCAGGTTTTCCTGTTAAACGCTGTGATTTTGAGGACCTTTATCCTGCTAGCAAGAAGGGTGCACTCATCAGACAAAGACATTTGAGCTAAGTGCTTGCAGGAAGCCGCAGTATGGGGTGAGCAAAACTCCCCCACTTGGGTAGATCCCATTAGAAGGTTAAGTTATTCCCTATGCAATGAAATACTTAATGGTTACGTCTTGCAATCTGTGGGGATTTTTAATCAGAGGCTTTTTTTTTTTTTTTTTAGTGGGATAAAATCTCTGGAGAAGGATTATTGACAAGGGCAAAACTCAAATATGAGTTTGGACAAATTAGAAAGGTTTTACAAAGAAAATTACTTTTTTTCCAAAACTATGTCAGTGGAAGATTAATACAAAAGCTCTTCAACAATCCATAAACCTGTGAGCTCCTGTCACACCTGAGCTTTGCAAGTCAATTACATGAAGGGACCACCAAGGTCCCATTTGGTTTGCTTTGTTTTCAGCCCTCTTTATGACAAATATTACCACCACCCCCCTCCACAACATGTTTCTAGAATCGAAATTGTAAATATATTTTACAAACACACCACGCAGATTCTTTCCTCCCTCTCTCCCCCCACCCAAGCAATAAAATACTGCCAGTTGCTTTCTATGTTCACCAGCAGCTGCTTTGGTTTATTCCAGTATTCAAGTTGTTCTTGGTAATTCTTGTTCTTGGTGAGTATAAAGATACTGGGTTTGTACATTTGTAGAGTCTCCATATCTAAAGCAATCACCTTACAGAGTTGTTTCTGGTCAACTGATACTGTTTTAATTGTTCTCCCCTGTTGCTGTTTCTGATACATGAACAAGCTCACCTTGCCCTGCACACAAAAGCATCTCCGATTTCTAGTTCAGCACTGCCAGAAAAGGTCAGAAGAACATTCAATGCTGAATCATCTTTAAAAAGAAAAAAAAATTTAAAAAGGTTCATCGGTCACCTAAATATGTATTTTTATTTGTAACAAATAAGTATTAAACTGTAAAGTATTTTTGTACAAATTTAATACTTTAATAGCATGATATTTATCGTCCCTGTTACGGTTTTTGAAATTCAGACTGTTGCAAATATTTGTATGGAAGAACTGTATAAATTGAAATAAATAAACAGTGACTTAAGGACACTGCTAAGGGGAGAGAGTTTTGCTACTTTGTACCACCCAGCTGGAGGGTCGGGGGAGGGCAGACCTCACAAAACTCAGTAAGTGCAGGGTCCTGTGTCTGGAGAGGAATTAACAGCAGGCATCAGTACAGGTTAGGGGATGCCTTGATAGAATGCAGCTCTGTGGAGACAGACCTTGGAGTGTTGGTGGGCAGCAAGTTCTGCAGGTGCCAGCAATGTGCCCTTGTGGCCAAGAGAGCCAATGGCAGCCTGGGGTGCATCAGGAAAAGTGTGGCCAGCAGGGCTAGGGAGGTTCTTCTCCCCCCTCCCCACTCTGCCCTGGTGAGACCACAGCTGCAATACTGTGTCCCAAACAGTTTTCGGTTCCCAAAAGAGACACAGACCTGATGGAGTGGAGTGCCACGAGGATGAGTGGGGGACTTGAGCATCTGCCCTATGGAGAGAGACTGAGAGCCCTGGGGCTGTTTAGTCTGGAGAAGAGAAGGCTGAGAGAGGATCTGATCAACGTCTATAAATATCTGAGGTGATCCTGCTTTTGGCAGGGGGTTTGGACTCAAAGATGTCTGGAGTTCCCTTCCAAACTAACATTCTGTGTTTGGTTTTTTGTTGGTTTTTTTTGTTTCTGTTTCCCTGCCACACCTAGTTTTAGCCAAAAAAAAAAAAAGTAGCAACTGTTTAGATTTCTGGTACAGTTTTCCTGTCATATGTATTTAAAAAAAAAAGAAAAAACAAAACCAAACAACCAAAAAACAACAAAAAGAACCTTGCTAAAAGTAGTAAGCAAGCTATCCAAATCTTCATACAGTTTGTCTGCTAATTGATTAAGCAGTCTTTAATCTCAACAACTGCAATGCAACAAGTCACATAGTACACAAAAAAAATGTTGAAATTGGAATCTTATTTGAACTCTGACTTGGGAACTTCACTTTTTTTTTAACCAAGGTCATTACCAGCACAGAACGGTAGCTGAAACACCAGCGGTAGGTAGAACTACAAAGTGGGGAAAATTTGCTGTGTCACTGATTGATTGCAATTTTCTTCTTCCTGCTTATAACAAGATTTAAATCCACAAAGCATCAGAGCTTCACGCACATAGTTCTGCTACCTTAGGATAATCTAAGGAAGTTTTCTTTCTAAACAACAATTTTTTTGACTCCAGAGCACCCTGTACTTTTGGCACATCCATACAGCTTTTCATCCATTCTGTAGCACTGAGAGATGGATACATCTTGGGATGGAGGGCTGAGGGCTCAAGTCTTTAACCCAGAAATCCTCCTGTATGTTTTTAGGGGAACATCTGGATCCTTCAAGACCTCTAAGTTCATTCTTCTCCAAAACAAAAGAATGTTGCAATTTTTGGATGGCTGACACAGCAAGGAATCTCCTACTAAAACAGATCACAGAACAGACAGAAGTGTTCCTTTAAAACAAACCGTTCTTCCTAGAACATACATCTGCATTCCCAGCTTCTCTGTTCCTAAACTCTTGAACAAAACAGGTTCAAGAAGGGTTCATAGCAAGGACAGTTAATTGTCTGTTAGCTTTTGAACAGCTTTCTAGGAGTTGGTTTTCCCAGCGTGAGATTCTGAAGCCTGACAGACCCAAGCGGAGAATCCTGTGCTGCTCTTGCCTGTCAAAACGAAACAAATGGTATCAGAGTTCAAACCAGAACTAAAATACAGCACTTACCTTAAAACCCAACTCTTCCCCTTGCAGAGGCAGAACTCAGAAATGAAGAATAAAAAAGCATCTGCTAAGCATGTTTGATTGTATAAAGATTAACTTCCAACTGTTAACATAAATCCAATCTTCAAATAACTTCCAACATTTTGCATAAATCTTCCACAGCAGGTCAGCTCCTAAAACCCGATTTCTGTACACAAGGCATAAACTAGCCAAGAGACCACTGCAGTGAGGTACAGGATGTACAGGTTTATTGCTACTGACTTTGTGATTACTTCTCCCTCTTTGTTAGTCATATATTACTCTAGGGAAACATCTGCCGAACTTGACTGTTTCACTGGTCACAATAAGAAACCAATCCTAAGAGTAGCCAGGTGGTGAAAGCATGGAAAGGTTTCTTCAGTAAGGAAATACTTACAGAGGGCACTTCAGCAGCATCATCACAATTCTCCAGAAGTGTTTGTTGTCTTTTATGTGGGCTTGGCAAAATGCCCTTCTCCCTGTCTTCATTGAGAGCTGCTGAACTAAACTCTGGCCGTTCAGTCAAGTCAGTCAGAGGTTCTGGTGGGTCAGGAGCACCTTGAGCTAGAGAAACAGATTGAGTCTCAAGCTTTTGATTCTGCCAGCTCTTTGCCAGGGGAGAGGAAGGTTGGCTGGGACATCTGCTTGTCTCGGCAATTGCCTCTCTCAGAAATCTCTGCAAGCGAGTTTTTCTGGGCACGTTCTTGTTGGTGACTGCTCTCCTCAGGTGCTGCTCTTCAGCTATAACATAGACGCGGCAGCGGCCCCTGGTCACGGCTGTGTACACATGCTGCCAGTGCTGACGGCCCGGGTTGCCCACAACGTAGACAACAGTGTTCTCCTCTGAACCCTGGCACACAGTTAGGAAAGAACACCTAATTACACCAAGATCTCCAGCAAGTCATCAAAGGCATTTTAGTTTCAGTAAGACAAGGCTGAGGGGAGACCTCATGGCTGTCTACAACCACCTGAAGGGACCCTGCGGAGAGACTGCGGCTGGTCTCTTACAGGTAGCTGGAGACAGAACAAGGGGGAATGGCCTCAAGCTGAGGCTGGGTAGGTTTAAATTGGACATTTAAGAAAAAGTTTTTAACAGACAGAGTTGTCAGGCACTGGAATGAACTGCCCAGGGAGGTGGTGGAGTCACAAACCCTGGATGTGTTTAAGGGTCATTTGGATGTGGTGCTTAGGGATATGGTTTAAGGTGAATCTTGCAGAGTAGGGTTCTAGGATGGACTTGGTGATCCTGAGGGGCTTTTCTAACATGGATGTTTTTGTGATTCTGTGACACCTTACAAGGACAAGGAAGTTGTAGACAACTGGGGATGCCTTCAGAGAGTATTTTCTATCCTGCATTCAGGGCATTTTAGCATCAAGAAAGCATATTGGCCTGACCTGCACCAGGGGAGATTTAGGTTGGATGTTAGGAAACACTTCCTGATAGAAATATTTAATCATGTGCAGGGTGAGTGCCAAGAGGATGGAGCTGGGCTCTGCTCAGTGATGCCCAATGCCAGGACGAGGGGCAATGGGTGGGAGTTGAAGCATAAGAAATTTCATGTAAACGTGAGGAGTTGTTTCTTCAGCATGAGGGCGACAGAACCCTGGAACAGGCTGCCCAGGGAGGTTCTGGAGTCTCCCTCTCTGGAGAAATTCAATACCTGCCTGGATGTGTTCCTGCGTGATCTGCTCTAGGTGATCCTACTCTGGCAGGGAGATTGGACTGGATGAGCTTTCAAGGCCTCTTCCAGCCCCTAACATTCAGTGATTCTGTGAAAGGGGAATCAGACTGGAATGGACTGCCCAGGGACGTGGTGGAGTCACCATCCCTGGAGGTGTTAAGGCAAGCTTGGCTGTAGCATTTGGTGCCACAGTCTGGTTGATGTGGTGGTGTTAGGTCCTAGGCTGGACTGGATGATCTCAGAGGTCTCTTCCAGCCTCAATAATTCTGTGATTCTGTGATCTTACTCCTCCACATGAAAATATAATGCATTAGCGAGATAAAGGCACAAGAAAGGTTTATCAGCTGACTGCTTTCTCTTTTTACCTGAAAAGTGTGAATAGTCCTGGCCCATGCATGTTTTATGCGACACAGCTTCTTCAGTGCTTTGTACCTGACATGGAAAGTGGAGCCGCAGGTGCTGCTGATGGTCAGGAAGCGCTGCTTATCAATTACTACATCCTACAGAAACACCACAACAACACTCAGCAGCAAGCTTGCAGCAGCAGTTTGATGGGTGTCCATACACCTGCCCACATCCACATGCTACCTTTCCCTGACATGACAACAGCTGCAATGCCATCAGAATGAAATAAATAAGTCCAGAAGCTGCTAACCCCAAAAGATGGCTTTGTTCCACTGACCACTTCACAGGAAAATAGTTTCACTATTTTTCAGTTTCACAGGGCCTAACCTAATCCCCTCACTTGGTAAGAAAAATGCCAAGAAAGGCAGTTTGAACCCCCAGAAAACTTAGGTTATCCTGAGGTACACTGAAATATACCAGTGAGACTGTTTAACAAAAACAATTTGCAGCCACAAAGGGAGAAGAGTCTACTGACTCCAGCCAACCCTGTATGATCTCCCTTTCCCACACATAAATATCACTATTTTCACTGGACCCTCTGCTGAGTTAACTCAATTCAATGCACCCAGCAGAAAAGTGTCTTTTTTTTGTTGCTGTATCTTTTGGTCAGCTTAGCTTTCTCCAAGGGGAGAGCTCAAGCTGTAACATAGAAGGTGTTAGGTGGCAGGTTGGACTCGATCTCAAAGGTCTTATCCAATGTGGTTAATTCTGTGATACTCTTTAGTTAAGACTGTTTATGCCTATATCCAAAAGATTATGCATTCAAACTGCACAGAATATTTGAGTATTTACATTAACCATTTGAGTTATTTACACTAGACACAAGCAGATCAACTGAAACATATTTTACAAAACCACCCAGAGATTAACTTATTTTTAACTCCCTACTGCAAGTCTGCCTCGTTTCTTGCCTTTCACATGCCACTAAGTATGAATCATGGACTAAACGTTTTAAGTGTGAATTGGTTTGCTCTGGAGATTCAACAATCAGTTACCACTGGGGCTTTTTGTGCAATCTTAAAGCAACCTCTTACCCCTGTTATGAAAAATATATCTCCATTGCATAGTCGCCTGTCCTCCTCAGCAGGCTCTGTAGTCAGGGTAGAGTTTCCACTTTGGCAATCCTGGTGATCAGGATCCCCTTCATTGCACAGTCGCCTGTCCTCCTCAGCAGGCTCTGTAGTCAGGGTAGAGTTTCCACTTTGGCAATTCTGGCGATCAGGATCCCCTTCAGAATCAGAGTCTGCCAAGAGATCCCTGAGATATGTATTCCTCGTGCAGGAAATCTTGTCGTCAATTTGAAACACAAGTCGGTTTTTATGGTCTCTAGGTCAGGGAAAGGAAAAGGGAGCACTGGTAAATGCATACTCTGCAAATATGCCTCACAGTATTTCTTCTCTTTCCCCTCCCTATACTTGGGCCAGATGAAAAACCTTGTGTTCAAAACAGTTAAGAAAAATCACATTTAAAAGGTGTTTCCGGAACTATAAAACACGATAATGTGTACTAGCACCAAAATGTTGCTTTCAACAGTATTTCAAAAAGGCCAGTGGGATCCTGGGGTGCACTAAGAAGAGTGTGTTCAGCAGATGGAAAGAGGTTCTCCTCCCCCTCTGCTCTGCCCTAATGAGGCCCCACCTGGAATAGTGCATCCAGTTCTGGGCTCCCCAGTTCCAGAGGGACAGAGATCTACTGGAGAGAGTCCAATGGAGGGCTACGAGGATGCTGAAGGGACTGGAGCACTGCCTGATAAGGCTGAGAGCCCTGGGGCTGCTTAGTCTGCAGAGGAGAAGACTGAGAGGGGATCTAATCAATGGATAGAAATAGATGAGGGCTGGNGGGGGTTGGACTGGAAGATCTCCAGAGGTCCCTTCCAACCCCTAACAGTCTGTGATGTGTGATCTATTTAAAAATCATTGAGGTGTTGTGGTGTTTTTTTTCCCCAAGTTGATTTTATGTCCATTTTAAATATTCATCAGTAACTCAAAATCTTGGCATTCACAAAACAACAATTTAAAAGGAAGGCGAACATTTAATTTATGTTACCTCTGTTCCCAGTCCAGGCTGAGATAAAAGAACCCATCAAAGAAAGATGATTCTATGAATTATTTCTATGACAAACCATACCTAGATGAAACACTGAAAGCTTTGCCATCTTATTTTAGGCTGTTGGTCTAGCTGTAGCAGTTTCAAAAGCAAAATGAGATTGTTCAACAAAAAAAAAAAAAACCTGCAAGACCTTTGCTTACCTGGTTAGGTGATTTGAATAGTGTTGGCAACAAAGTTCATTTATTAGATCACAATCTTGCCTAAAGCATGCGGAACAAGAACACAAATAACATGGTGATGTAGAAAACACACAATCACATCTAATGCCACATTAATTAATAAATAACGGGGAGGGGGGAACAACTGCTAACAGCGATCTCCCACCAAGAATTAAAAGCAATCACTGATGAGGAGTACAGAAGAAGCAGTTTTGTCTCAAAAACTACAGAAAATAAAGCAAGGATGCTTGCAATGCATACCTAGATTAGGTTTTAAGGAAGGAAAACTAAAGTCTGGATACGTTTTTTTGTCTGTATTAAAAATAGTAGAAGAATTTATTTCATTTTTAACCCCCCTGATATTTTAACATTTAAATGCAAATTTAAACCAGTACACATTAGGGGTTGCCCTTTGAAGAGCAGCTCCGTAGAGAAAGACTTTGGAGACCTTGGAGACAGCAAATTCTGCATGGGCCAGCAATGTGCCCTTGTGGCCAAGAGAGCCAATGGCAGCCTGGGGTGCTGAAGGATGGAGCCAGGCTCTGCTGCGTGATGCCCAGTGCCAGGACAAGGGGCAATGGGTGGGAGCTGAGGCATAGAAGTTCCATGGAAATACGAGGAAACATTTTTCACTGTGAGGGTCACAGAATCCTGGAACAGGCTGCCTAGGAGGGGTTGTGAAGTCTCCCTCTCTGGAGATATTTGAGAGCTGCCTGGATGTGTTCCTGTGTGATCTGCTGTAGGTGCTCCTGCTCTGGCAGGGGGGTTGGGTTGGCCAAGCTTTCAAGGTGCCTTCCAGTCCTTAGTGTTCTGTGATTCTGTCAGCAAACACTAGAGCTTAGGCTCTCAGATAAAGTGACCACTTATATCCACTCTGTTTCTTTAACATTAAACCATACAGATGAACACGAATGCAAAGGCAGAAATCATGGTGCAAAATAACATTAAGCTTATAGAAAAATGAAGCAACTCTCTGTGGAGAGACTGGAAGCAAGCAGAAGCTACAGGAAAAGACACCTGTCCTGTTGTTCTCTCTAGCAATTTCATGGTGCTGCCACTGATCTCTCCAACTTAACACATTCAGCTATTTTTAGATTACACCTGCTAGCAAGGATTTTTTTCAATGTCTGCCTGTATGCTGTGTTACCTTCTGAAAGCAATGAACTGTGATTGCTTGGCATCCTTCAATACTGGTCCTTTCTTGAGTAAAGTCTTTATGGCAGTTTGCAAATCTGTTTTAGAAGACACAAAAAGGCAGGGCATAAAAATATGCAGAACAAATAATTTAAGGGAGGAAAAAAAAAAAACCCAAACAAACCATAATTCAACATGAAATTGCCTTTGCTTATTTCTTGCTTTGATGACATTTCCATTTGTTTAAAACAACAACAAAACACTCTCCCACCCAAAAAATCTCACATCACAAAGCACCCACATACCTATAACATGGTTATCTCACTATTAAAGTCTGAGAGACAAGGGTGATACAGAAAATCGTAATTATTTCAGCTAGAATATACCTTTTAGTTCATCATGTCCAACTGTTACTCCAGCACAGCCAAGTCCACCACCCTAAAACCACACCCCTAAGCATCTCATCCATATTAAATCGCTGTAGGGATGGTGACTCCACTACTTCCCTGCAAAGCCTGTTCCAGGCCTTGACAATTATTTCTCTGAAGCGAATTTTTCTAACAGCCAACCCAAACCTTCCCTGGTGCAACTTGAAGATGTTTCTTTGAGGGGAGACCTCATGGCTGTCTACAGCTACCTGAAAGGACACTGTGGAGAGGCTGATGCTGGTCTCCTCTCACAGGTCGTCAGTGATAGAACAAGAGGGAATGGCCTCAAGCTGCCACTGGGTAGCTTTAGACTAGATATTAGGAAAACTTTTTTCACAGTGGTCAGGCATTGGAATGGTCTGCCCAGGGAAACAGTTGAGTCACCAACCCTGGATGTCAGCTTGACTGTGGTGCTTGGGGATACAGTTTAGGGAGCACCTTGTAGAGTAGGGGTGTAGATTTACTTGGTGATCCTGAGGGGCTTTTCCAACCTGAGTGTTTCTGTGATTCTTCTCATCCTATCACTTGTTACTATGAAAATAGTGACACCCAACTCCAGCCCTCTTTCAGGTAGTTGTAGAGAGCAAGAAGGTCTCCCTGAACCTCCTTTTCTCCAGGCTAAACAACCCCAGCTCCCTCAGCTCGTCCTCATAAGACTTTTCTCCAGACCCTTTGCCAGCTTTGTTGTCCTTCTTTGGACGTGGTCCAGCACTTCAGTGTCCTTTTTGTGGTGAGTGGTCCAAAACTGAACACAGTATTTGAGATGCAGCCTCACCAGTGCTGAACACAAGGGCACTATGATTTCCTTGCTCCTGCCGGCCACACTATTGCTGATACAGGCCAGGATGCCGTTGGTCCTCCTGGCCACCTGCTGGCTCATTTCACCAGTTACCACCCAACACCCTCAGCTCCTTTTCTGCCAGGCAGTTTCCAACCACCTTTCAAAGAAATTCTTATTGCTCTGTGTTAAACAGCTGCACAGAGTGCATTTCATGCAAAATAAGGTTTTGATACAGCACATTGAAGAGGTAAAGAACATCTTTAAGTCATAGACTTATATATTTAGATTTCACAGAAGAAATCACTTTTGAGCATCCCGTTTGCTGAGAAAGTTACCATAGTAAGATAAGCTGATAATATAAGCACCTTTTAATTTTTTTCCACATCCCCCTTGAAGATATTTGATGCAGATAAAGCAGAGGCCACTCAACCCCCTTTTCTAAGAAAGATTAAAAAACAAGCAAGCAAAACCCAAACAAACAGCAAAAAACCACAACACCCCCCCCATACAAGCGAAAAACAAACAGACAAAACAACAACCAAAAACACCCAACCAACAGCCATAACCCTGAACCCAAAGAAATTCTGGTGTTCCCTCTGCTTCCATTTTCCTAACTTAATGGGAGCACACTTCTGTCCAAAACACTATCCTGTTACAGTTGCTGTATACACAATGATTCGCCTCTAAAAATTTTAAGCCTTTAAGATTTGACAGCTCCAGCTACAACACATATCCAATCACATCGGATTACACTGGTTGGAGCTCTATCACCCCCTTCTCACAACTGATTGGAGCTCTATCACCCCCTTTTTTCACAATGAAACTGCTGTGCTGGAGCTCTGCAGTGCATCCTTTGCACTTAGGGGTCTTGCTGTCTGCATTTACAGAAGGTATAAACTAGAATCATAGAATCAGTCAGGCTTGGAAGGGACCACAAGGATCATCCAGTTCCAACACCCCTGCCATGGGCAGGGACACCTCACACTAGATCAGGCTGTCTACAGCCTCATCCAGCCTGGCCTTAAACACCTCCAGGGATGAGGCTTCCACCACCTCCCTAGGCAACCTCTGCCAGGCTCTCACCATGCTCATGCTGAAGAACTTCTTCCTGACATCCAGTCTCAATCTACCCACTTGTAGCTTTGCTCCATTTCCCCTAGACCTATCACTACCTGAGATCCTAAAGAGTCCCTCCCCAGCTTTCTTGTAGGCCCCCTTAAGATACTGAAAGGCCACAGTAAGGTCACCTGGGAGCCTTCTCCTCTCCAGACTGAACAGCCTCAACTCCCTCAGTCTCTCCTCACAACAGAACAGCTCCAGCCCTCTGTTCATCCTCATGGCCCTTCTTTGGATACCTTCCAGCACATCCATAGCCCTCTCGTAATAGTGGCTCCAGAACTGGATTCAGTACTCCAGGTGAGGTCTCACCAGTGCAGAGCAGAGGGGAAGAATCACTTCCCTCACCCTGCTGGCCACAATTCTCTTGATGCAGCCCAGGCTCTGGTTGCGTCTCTGGGCTGCAAGAGCACACTGACAGCTCATATTGAGCTTCTTGTCCACCAGCATCCCCAAGTCCCTCTGCCCAGGGCTGCTCTCAAGGCAGTCACTGCCCAGCCTGTATTGGTGCCATACTGATAAACCATGAACTCAACATTTCAATTTATACCACCAACAAAACCAGACTGAAAATCTTCCCAACATGTGAGTTCCAGCAAAACAGGGCAATTCAAGATCATAAACTGACTGTGTGCACTGTTACAATCCCCGCCAGCAGGCAAAGCAACAAGGATGAATTTCTTCTCTGGGCTTAGCATTGTCATTCCTTTATTCCAGTCAGAAACTTTCAGCACTTCATCAAATTCAGGAAGCTTCCGGTGAGAGATTCTTGACAAAGCAGAAGAGGGAAAACAGAAAAGAAAAATGATTTCTAGTTAAAGGATACCAGCACATCATCATCGTCTGCATCAGCCTGAAACTGAAATCTTGGTCATCTACACTGCATACAACAAAAATTCTTTCTGCTAAGCATAACTTAATTTCATACTAAAAAAAAAAAAAA